>VZZY01011602.1:0-10689 GCA_013400335.1 Eurystomus gularis
CCATATCACTGACAAAGATGTTATATAGTACCTGTCCCAGTACTGATCCCTGCAGAACACCACTNTGCAGAACACCACTTGTTACTGACCTCCACTTGGACATCAATCTGCTGATCGTAAGTCTTTGAGTGTGACCATCCAGCCACTTCTTTACCGACTGAATGGTCCATCTATCAACTCCATATCTTTCCAGTTTAGAGACCAGGACGCCAGCGGGACAGTATTGAATGCTTTGCTCAAGTCCAGGTAGATGACAACAGTTGCTCCTCCCGTGTCCACTGCTGCTCTTACTGCATCATAAAAGGCCACCAGATTAGTCAGGCACAATTTGCCCTTGGTGAAGCCATGTTTGTTGCCAGCAATCACCTTTCCATTTTCCAGGTGCCTTAGCAGAGCCTTCAGGAGCATCTGCTCCATTATCTTGGCAGGTACAGAGGTGAGACTGACTGGCCTGTATTTGCCTAGGTCTTCCTTTTTTCCCCTCTTGAAAATGGGAGTGATGTTTCCCCATTTCCAGTCAGTGGGCACTTCACCAGACTGCCATGGCTTCTCAAATACAATGGAAAGTGGCTTAGCAACTTGGTCTGCCAGCTCCCTCGGGGACACGTGGATGGATCTCATCAGGTCCCATGGACTTGTGCACCTTCAGGTTCTTTAGGTGGTCTTGCACGTGATCTTCACTTACAGTGGGCAGATCTTCCTTCTCCCTGTCCTTGCCTCTGGCTTCTGCAACTTGGGTGGTGTGGCTAGAGCCCTTGCCAGTGAAGACTGAGACAAAGAAGTTACTGAGTACCTCGCTATTCAGTGAAGAGCAGTGAAATTCAGAGTATTTCAGTATTAAATCTTTATGCACAAATCTTGTTGTGGGAACTATGCAGAACTTTCACAAACATTTTTAGCTAAAGGAAAAAAATAATAATTACGCTTAATGCTTTTGTTATATAACACTTATACAAAAACATGTTTTATAGAATGTAAAACAATATATTCTCAGTCACAAAAAGTCACTCGATTACCTAAAGGTTTGTGGTATCTGAAAAAGCTATACAGGAAGGTAATCAATTTTAATTTTCCAGTACAATAATATGAAAAATTTGACTCCTAATTTTGCAATCACTATTTCAGAATAATAGATCTCTCCAAGACTGCAGCAATGCATGCTATAAATTAATGATAGATACATACTTAATAAACCATCACTGGACATAAAGAATAGGCAAGGATTCCTCATTTATAGAAGAACATACATTTCATTTCATATTCCACATTGTTACTACAGTCAATCAACAGTTTTGGTGACAGGATCAGTCTCTGAGAAATATCACTAAGAGAACAGCTGCCAGAGGTCTCTCCAAATTTCCATTCACTTTGTAACTCTTATCCAGTCCATATCTCACTGATTTGCCTACTATGACACCATGGCAGATGGGATCAGTAGCCTTGCTAGCATCAAGGAAAACAAACTCTGCTCTCTCCTTGTTCACAGATCTGGCCCTCTCATCATGATTTACCAAGACACTATTTGCCTTTGGTAGATTCCTGATGGCTGGTCTTGGTCACTGTCTTGTCATTGACGAATTTGGAAATGGCTTTCATTGGATTTGTTCCATAACATCTTCAAGGACCAAGGTGAGCCTGACTAGTCTGCAGCTCCCTAGTTTCTTCCTCTTGCTTTTTCTCAAAGTTGACAATGATTTTTGTCTTTTTCCAACTACCAGCAAATTACCTGATTGATATGATGCTTCAAATATGGTAAAGGTCTTGTGGTGACATCGGTCAGCTCCCTCAGTACCCCTGGATGAGTCCCATCCCCGCCCATTGACTTCTGTATGTCTAGATGGCTCAGATGCTCCCTAACTGTACCTTTCTTTACTGTGGTTACTGTTTTACTCCCAAAGATTTTGCTAGCAGTCTCAAGGAGCTGAGTCATTTAAGGGCAGACTTTAACAGTTTAAAAAAAAAAAAGAAAATAAAGAAGACATAGAGTACCTTGGCCTTTTCCATGTTCCATGTCACTAGGTTCCCCCCCTACTGAATAGTTGTCCTGGTTCGGCCAGGACAGGGTTAATTTGGTGCAGCCAGGCTATTCCATACCATGCTGACATCATGCCCCGGGACCAGTTCCGGTTCCGCAGTGTGACTCACCTGCAGCCAGTCGCTCAGGTCCGTCTGTCCACACAGTATCGCTTATTTTGTACATTCTTTTTCTCACTGTTGCCATTGCTGTCGTTATCATGATTGTTTCTTGTGTGTCATTGTATTAAACTCTCCTTATCTCAACTCAAAAAGCATTCTCAGTCACTCCTGCCTTTCCCTTTGTCCGAGTGGGGGGGCAGCAGCAGCAGCCATGTGGCTCGGCTGCTGGAAGGGACTGAACCACCACAGCTTTACTAAACCACCACAGCTTTTGGCGCCCAACGTGGGGCAGGAGAGTTGAGATAAGGACAGAATCTGATCAGACCGTGTTAAAATAACTCCTGTTATACACAATTTTCTGGTTTTATATATATATATAGTTTCAATCAGAGCATGTTCAAAATTTTGGCCAGTTTGTTTGCCTGGTGGTCCTGTATTAATCCCTACATCCTCTATGTGTTCCCAGTGACAATGTTTATAATCTGTGGGAAATGTGTCAAGGGGCTCATTGTGCTTTACTGGATACTGACGGCTTATGATATGATTGTGCCACTGCAGGGCAGGGGGGGCCGAACAGGTATCTGCATACAGCCTGGGAGTTTGTTAGTGGTCTCACCCCATCTGTGGGTGAGAAAGAGGAGAGGACCTTCTCAGCTTTTGAGGACTTTACCTATTCATGGAACGTCCAGGCCAGCATGCTCTCACTGCTGTGTATGCTGTTCAAGGTTATACGGTTCTTATCCAATGTCATCACCCCAACACCTGCCCCGAGGCTGGAGAGTTATGAGAGGCAAGGTGTGTGGGAGAGCATGGGCAAGTGCTTGGGCCAGTGGTCACCCCCAATGTTTTGGAATTTCACTCCTGAGCAAGTGCAGAGCCCTGATAAACTAGTAAAGCACTTAGGGAAGGTGT
This sequence comes from Eurystomus gularis, assembly GCA_013400335.1. Lineage (NCBI taxonomy): Eukaryota > Metazoa > Chordata > Aves > Coraciiformes > Coraciidae > Eurystomus > Eurystomus gularis. The sequence continues at coordinate 3,049 of VZZY01011602.1, forward strand.
GTTTTCAACCCGGCAACTCCCGGGAGACACAAATTACTGTAATGTGTTGGGGACTTGCCCATGCCTACCGTATCCTGCTCAGCACTATCCAGTACCCTCAAGGGGAAAAGGATGTCTCTAAACCTGACAACAAACCAGCTGACAGTGCAGCTGAGCCAGAGAACCAGCCTGTGCCAGTATCAGTTGCCCCTATACAGAAAAAAAAATACACCAAAAAATCGGCTCGTATAGTGAGGGATGAGGATGAACCAGGGCCATCATGAGAACAAGAACAAGAGCCAGTCCACAGTGCAACTCACGGCATGCGGCCAGTCTGCTCAGGTCCATCTGTTTGTCCACATGGTATTGCTTATTTTGTACATTCTTTTTCTCAGTTGCCATTGCTGTTGTTATCATGATTGTTTCTTGTGTGTCATTGTATTAAACTCTCCTTATCTCAACTCAAAAAGCATTCTCAGTCACTCCTGCCTTTCCCTTTGTCTGAGTGGGGGGGTGGGGGCAGTGGTCACGTGGCTCGGCTGCTGGAAAGGACTGAACCACCACAGCTTTAGTAAACCACTGCAATAGTGAATCCACCTTTTTCTTAGTCTTTTTGCTGCTGTTGTATTTACAGAAGTAGGTATCCACTAAAAGTAAGTGATAAAATGAAATAATTTTAAAGGGTTTTTTTGTTTCTTTACAAGATAGAGGTGACAAAAAGTTTCAGCAACTCTATTTGTGATCAGAATCTAGAGGTGAGAAAAAAACATGCAAAAATTATATTTTTCTACATTGCTAACATTAAAAAGCTAGCCAACACTCAATAAACTTTTTATTCATTAATCTGAAGCCCACATCCCACAGCAATTTTGTTCCAGAAATTGTTTTTATCAACTATTCATAAATAAATTTTAAAAATCCCAAAGATATGTTAGCATGGCTGACCTGCATTTTCTATTAAGTATTGTAAACGGTTTACTTTTCTTGGTGAATCAGAAATAATTCTAGAGCAGCATAAAGTGATTTAAATTGGGCTATGACAGTTCCCTACTTCCCTCTCTCTCCCTTTGTATCAGCTCCAGTATTTACTTGGCCTTCCAATGAGTCCATTACATTTACTGAGCTTGCAGACAACTATTATATTTCTTTCTTTCTATTTCTTCTTTCTGCTGACTTTGCAAGTGAACTGACACATCAGAGAGCCAAGATGAGCAAATGTGCCAGAGCAAAGGGTGCACTGACATTTAGGCTTACTTAATCTCTCATGAAGCTGCATCCTTGTGTTGGTTTAGTAAAAGCTGCAGGAGGGGCTTCGGGGTAGCTGCGTGGCCGCTCCCACTGCTCCCCACCCCCTCCACTCTGCCACAGGCCACGGACAGAGGAAGAAAAAAAAGGCTTTTAAAGTGCCTTTTTGAGTTGAGTTATGGAAGGTTTAATGCAGGAGCACTTAAGAAACGATTGCAAAGGCAATAACAATAGCAAGACAGAAGCAATACACAGAAAAAGGCAATACCCGGGACAAAAGGGACGAGCCAAGCAACATGCATGGAACCGCTGACCCCTGAAACCCGGAACTGCCCCCCCACTGGAACTGGCCCCGGGGCATGACGTCAGCATGGTATAGAGTAACCTGGCTCCACCAAAATTAACCCTGTCCTGGCCGAACCAGGACAATCCTGAATTGGTTTCCAAAATATAATGCTAGTCTAGATATTTGAAATGTTATTTTTGTGTATACATTTTGTTTATTCTTTCTATTTATTATTACAGCAGCAGCTAGAAGTCACTTTGAACTGTCTGTGAGGTATTGTTCAAATACAGAGTAAGAAAAAGTCACCATCCAAATAGACATGTCAAAGGAGAGACAGAAGAACAGAAGTACAGAATCTTCTCCAGTGTTGGTGTCTGAACTAAAATCAGAGCTCAGGTTCTCTTCATTCAATTCGATGTTTGTCTGTTAAAGAGAAAACAGGATTATAAGTGCACTTTCCACTCAGAAGCAGTCAGATCCCCACCTATGAATACTTGTTCTTCTCTAGGATTAGAAAGTATCTTCTAAATACTGACAAAGTCTGACAGTGAATTCTTAGTCCTCAACAAAGTCAATAGCTAAACCAGTAATTCACTTCCAGCTCAAATTTATTTTAATAAAACATTAACTACTGAAGCTCGGCATGCAAACAGATGCTGAGATCAGTCTCCCCGTGCATGACCATCAGTACAAGGCAAAGGTTAAAAGCTGAGGAACAAAGAAAAGCCTACCATTTTATAGACATGATCCAATTTAAGAGGACTCTAATGAGTAATGCTTATTTAATCAGAAACAGTAAAGGGGAGGGTTTTTCTTCTTTTTTATTCTTTTCTGTAGCCTTTTTTATTCACTAAGCTACTAAGCACAGGAAAGTGCTGTTTTGTTTTTTAAAACTCTGGCTACATAAAACCCTTGTAACAAGAGAAGAATGCATGAGCAAAGCTACAGGTAGTTGACTTTAAAACTGGAACAATATTTCACTATGTTTCCAGAGGGAAAGATAACTACCAGCACATCCTTGGTATACTCTTTACATGGGAAGGTGTTGGAGCTGCAGTTGCGGCCCCTGTGCGGAGCGGGCGGGGCTGCCCCGTGCTGGACACAGCTGGTTCCAGCCGGCTCCAGCGCAGGGCACCGCCGAGCCCCCCAGCCACGGGCGGGCGGGCGCCTCGGGGAAAGCCTGGGGGAGAAAGGACAAAACGCTGCCCGGCAGCCAGGGCTGAGGGACATGGGGTGAGCAACAGCCCTGCGAGCCTCGAGGGGAGAGCGGGAGGAGGGCAGGAGGTGCTCCAGGTGCCCCATCAGAGATGTCCCTGCGGCCCCAGGGGGGACCCCCCTGGGTCAGGTGGGCATGCCCTCAGGGAAGCTGAAGCCTATGGAGACCCTACGGAGAGCCCACATTGAAGCAGATTTACCCTGAAGAACTGCAGCCTGTGGGGAAGTCCCACTTTGGAGCAAGGGAATGGTGTGAAGGAAGGAGCGGCAGAGGAGCTGACTTCAGGAGCCGCCGCCCCGGCTCCCATTCCCCCGTGCTGCTCGGAGGGAAGGAGGTAGAGGAGTCGGGAGTGAAGGAGTGATGCTGAGCTTGGACAATGGGGAAATGGGGAGAAGATGTCTGAGTGAGCACCTGGCAGCCAGTTGAGGCTGGTCCCCATATCCACCTAATTCAGGAAAGTCTAGTTGAGTTTTCCCTTGCAGAACATAAGCAAAATGTAATCCAGAGTAAACAATAAGGTTGCTGATTATCTGCTTTTTTAGGCTATCCTAAAAATAAAGTAAACATACTTCCTTACTAAACTACACTGTTTAAAGTATTGTTCTGCACCACACACATTCAGTTAGCTCCTAAGAAAATAGACTGCTATTCTGCATGTTTGAGTGAAGCAATATGAGAAAAGCATGTAGTCTTCACTTGTCTACAGTTTCTTATTCCAATTCAGCTCAACTTACCTAAAAAGGAATAATAAAAACTCACAGAATTATTCTACTATAGCAAAGCTAACATGTCACTTTCCCATCTCCCATACAAGTAACTTACAGTACTTGTAGATCTGTAGGACTGAGCATCCTTCCTTCACCCCACTGAACTTTATGTACTTTCCTGTACAGCAGAGTCAACCCCTTGAACACCCAGCAAAAGGGCTGTAGGAGGTGAAAGGAAGACCAGTTTCTGTGGCCATGGTGGAAGTCTGCCCAAACTGTTGAAAACTTAAGGAAAAGGAAGAAAGGATGGGTAACTTTAGAGACACCAGGTGTTCCATCAGGCAGTCTGAATCAAAGGAAATATATATTCTGTAGGGATAAGATCCCTGGGTGGCAAGTGTAACTGTGAAGTGGTGAGGGAAACTACAAACAAGCTGTTGAGATGGATACTCATCTGTGTTCACATTGCTGCCACAGAGGATAACTTTCATGGAATCATTGAATCATTCAGGTTGGAAAAGAACTCTAGGATCATCTAGCCCAACCTTCTCCAAACGTCTCCCTAACTCCTCGACTATGTTTAGAAGTGCCACATCTACCTGTTTTTTAAACACCTCCCTGGGCAGCCTGGTCCGTTGACTAATCACTCTTTCAGTAAAGAAAAGCCAATAGCCAGTCTAAACCTCCCTTGGCACAACTTGAGGCCATTACCTCTTGGCCTATCATTAGTTACCTGGGAGAAGAGACCAGCACCAGCCTCACTACAACCTCCTTTTAGGTAGGTGTAGAGAGCAATGAGGTCTCCCCTGAGTCTCCTCCAGACTAAACAATCCCAGTTCCCTCAGGTGCTCCTCCTATGACATATTCTCCAGACCCATCGCAAGCTTCGTTGCCCTTCACTGCTCCCGTTCCAGCACCTCAATGTCCTTCTTGTACTGTGGTGACCAAAACTGGGCACAGGACTCAAGGTGCGGTCTCACGAGTGTCGGGTACAGGGGCACAATCACCTCTCTACTCCTGCTGGTCACACCATTTCTGCTACAGGCCAGGATGCCATTGGCCTTCTTGGCCACCTGGGCACGCTACTGGCTCATGTTCAGATGGCTGTCCACCAACATCCCCAGGTCCTTTTCCACCAGCCACACTTCCCCAAGCCTGTAGCATTGCTGGGGGTTGTTGTGACCGAAGTGCATGACCCAGCACATGGCTTTGTTAAACCTCATACATGGCCTCAGCCCATCAATCCAGCCTGTCCAGACCAAATGTTCATGAGTATAACTTGAAAAATAGTGGAAGTTATTTATGAAATATCCATATCCTATGGAACATTTAAGTATTCCAACAGGGCCTGTAACTTACAGCTTTTGCTCATTATTTGTAAGGTTGAAGATGGTCTGATAAGCAGAAATTAGAAATTACATTGGAAATTTAGAGTTTGTAAAACTAATTTCTCTTTTGTGCTTATTTTACCATTAAAAACTGAATGATATAGGCTATAAAGTCAATAGGACATAATACCACTTTTAATTCTTTAATAGATAGGATTGTATTTAAGTATATACTTAAGAGATTTAAGCATTCACTGCTGAATTATGGCCCTGTTAGGACTTTATGGTAATAGTAGCATTATAGGTCTTTGACAGTGATATACATAGTTAATTAATGTCACAGTGGAGCAGGTAAGATTTTGAAGCTCATCATAATAGAGCTTTTATTTACATCTGATATGAAAATGCATTGTATTATATGAATTCTCTGAGATATACATCTGTAGAGAAGATGGGCCAGTCTAGCCAGGTGAGCATTAAGATTAGTTCTCCTCAACAAAACCTCTGCTTTTCCAGATCTCAACTTATTAATGATCTTGAAGGAAGTAGAACTGTATCAGTGATGCCAGAGAAAGACTGCGCCATCTTACAAACGTGTATAGTCTTTTTCAGGAATACACTCCTGGGCTATCAAACCGATGGCATCATGTACATTACTTTCAAAAGGGTTAGGTTTCACACTGTGCAGCTAGAAATTATTGTCATATATGGAAAAGTTCCATCTGAAAGAAGAAAATACTACTTTTGAAGATTGTCTTCTTCTAATGAAGGACAGTTGACTTGGATGGATTTTTGGGGAAAGAAATATGGGTAAAAGTGCTAGAGAGTTCTGGATCATAGCTGTTGGCTGAAGCTTATTTGAGCACCACAGTAATATAGTGGTAAACAACAATTAATAAATAACTAGCAAATACTACCTGAACTTTAAAATTGAGGTTGGATATCTCTCTCAAGCATATGTTCTGTTACCATAGGTTATTTGTTTTGGTGCAGGAAATAGGAGATATAGCTCTTGAAGTTGAACAATGTCAGAAGGTCAGACTAGTTCATTGCATTGCTCTTACAGCACGTAAAATCTATGAGTGTATGAGCTTTGGAGATGAAATTGCATACCAAAGTATTTGTTCTCTTATATGTGAAAAAAAGCTCCTTTATGTAAGAGACTTGACATACCAGAATAAAGTGCATCAGCCTGCTTTCTGTAATACTATCTATCAGATGCATTGTGAGAAAATTATCCTTTGCATACCTGGCTGTACACACGTTGCATAAATTGCCAGGTTTTGCAAAAACTTCTCTACTGTTCTTTACTATTATGCAGACTGATGTTTTAAAAGATACTGGGCTATTTCTTCTGTACAGCACTGAATTTTAATGTGTATTTGGTAAGATTCAAGCTGAAATAATGTTTAACGGTTTTGTATTTTACAATTATTGCTCCTGAATTTTGTACTTGCATATTTTATTAGTTATTGTTTTTGTTGGCGTTTGTACTTACAAGGTGCTCAAAACAGTCAGTTTATACTGTATTTTTATTACACAGTTGGACAAAATAGTTTAGCACAACATAGTGTAATCAGAACTACTCAAAAAATCAACTTAGACTTGATTTTGTAAAATCATGAGTAGTTTACATGTACAACATGCCCTTTTCAAGAAGACATTCTGTGGCTGGAATGTGCATGAACAAGGCTTTTAGTTTATTCTTTCCTTCTGTAAAGACTGAGTAAACTGAAATCACAAGATCAATCTTGTATGAATATTATTCCCTGTGGGACTTTTGAGAGAAGTAAAAAGAAGCCTGATTCATTTCTGACAGAAAGCATAAAAAGTGCTAATAAGTTTCAGTGCAAAGTTAGAGATGCAGGACTGGAGACAACTAGATCCATAGATTAGATTGGACATTAGGAAGAATTTCTTTACTGAAAGGGTTATCAGGCACTGGAAAGGGTTGCCCAGGGCAGTGGTGGAGTCCCCATCCCTAGAGGTACTAAAAAGATTTATGGATGTAGTGCTTAGAGATATGGTTTAGTAGAGGACTTATCAGTGTTAGGTTAATGATTGGACTTGATGATCTTAAAGGTGTTTTCCAATCTAGGCAATTCTGTGTTTCTGTAGAATTGAAAAAGTCCAAGTAGAGCTCTGTTTGGAGATTTATTTTTCAAAAGATTTTTTTCCTTCATCAGATGACACTGGTTCCAATAACAGTCAGAACTCTCCATGAAGGTATCCCATATCAGGGACATATATCAAAATCATGTATATTCTTTGGGACTTGGCTAGAGCTAATCGGCTTTGGAATCTATTTCTTTTTCAGTCCTGAGTGATAACTAAGAGATCAGAGCATCTGACCTTATATTTCAGTGGCTGCAAATGTCACCTGGGGTGGAAAAAAAAATAATTAACAGTGGTGAATGCTTGATTATGTTAAAGAGACAGCAAAAGGGTTAAACAAGCCTAGCCCACTGTCAAGGTTTAGGGTAAGTCCGCTAGATGCTCTCTGTTAACCCCTCTTTCCGACCCAAACAGGGGAAGAGAAAGGGAATGAGGAAGTGAGACTTATGGATCTCTCTTGGCCCTCCTCCCCTCTCAAATGGAGACAGAATGGGAATAAGAGAGAGACTTACAGATTAGAAAAGAAACATGAAGCAGCTTTAATGAAAATAATAATAATAATAAAATTGAATATATGTAAATATATAGAAAACCAGTTTTGAACCCAACCCCCCCTGATGGCAATTGATGACCATCACCACTGATGCTATGGAGCAAGTACTGGGGAAGTCCCAGACTGGACTCAGCAGCAGGCAGGAACTGGATTCAGGAGCTGGATTATGGGGCTGGATTCCAGAACACTTGGGTCAGGATTGAAGGCAGAAT
>VZZY01011603.1:0-10756 GCA_013400335.1 Eurystomus gularis
TTAATTGCTTTCAAACTCCTCACCGCAGCTTCAACACTACCGGCCTGAATAACCAGCAGTGCATAGTAGTCCGATGGCTGTAGCAGAATGGAGAGTTTTCTAGTAATATCCCTAACCTGGACCCCAGGGAAGCAGCAGACTTCCCTGTGGTGTGGGTCTGATTGGCATATGGGCCCCTCTGTTGCCCTTAGAAGGGAATCTCCCACTATAATTACTTTCCTTTTATTTTTTATAGAAGTAGTTCTGACGTGTGGGGGAGACTAAATCACCTTGGGTGACTCAAGATCCCTTCTTAAAACCAACTATTGCTAAAGGAAACTCCTGCAAAAACTAGACTTCTATTGAGTTGTATCTAAAGTTTTTCCTGATCCTTTAGATAATTTCTTGTGTAGTAATTACTCTGTAAAGTCCTTAGGAGAGCACTATCCTTTTTTCCTCTACATGTAATCAGCAGGTAGTTCAAGAATGTCCCAATCCCAGAGTAGCCTTCCTAGAGAGCAGCTTTATAACTATATTCAATGGAAACTTCCAGAAGTACCTGGACAGCCAGTGTGCTCTCCAAACTCCTTTCTTCAATGTGTGGCAATAAAAGGTTAGTAGCAGAAGAGCTGTGGTGGTAAAAAATCTGAATCTTTTACATATAGAAATTCTTCCCCTTTTTTTCACATTGGCAACCTTTAATTCATCCCAGATTCAAAAATGTGAGGATAATCCAATGCTCAGAATCATTAAAGCCTTGCAGAGTTTTTGTTCTGGTTCTTCAATGGCTGTTAGTTGCTTAGATTTTTTTGTCAGGTTAAATTTATTTTGCTTTGTTTTTCTGAGATTTTTTGTGGTCTACTTGATGGTTCATGCTGGAGATTATGGTGGTTAAAGCTGTTTCCCAGAAGACGATGCTTACTTAAGCAAGTCAAATACTTATATACTAATCTCCCCGACTGTGTAATGACAGCATTGTATGTAGCATTTTTTAGATATGACGCACTTTGTAAGTGCCAGATTTGCATAATCTGGAAAATTCTCCTGTGTTTCATTACATTACTGTTTTTTTCTTTTCCTGTTGAAGTGGCAAAATACTTGTTCTAGCATGACTGGCTCCTCCACACACTTCTAAAAAATGTATGTTTGGGTGTAGAAAACATCAGCTCTCCTGAAGCTGATCTGAGTTTTATTCTTTTATTGTATTGCTTTATTAATATTCCAAAATCCATGACCAAATCCATTACTCATAAATATTTGCAGTACCAAACCATCACTAAGTCCAACTGACAACCGAGAAGTCTTCAGTTACTGTTTATTGCTCATCAATTTACTTGCCATTTCTTTCTAAAGTATAATGTTTCTCAATATCTAATTTCTGATCACAGAAATAAAGTGCTGAATTTGCACATTTATTTGTGACGGTAAGAAATTGATAAGGAGGCAGGGCAACCTCAAATCTATTATCTGCTCTTTATCGATTGTATGTAGCTCCTTGAACAAACACATATTCCTAGATGCAAAAAAGACATGGTTTGGGACACTTTGTCACCTAGCAGAATCCACAGATTCAAATTACCTATACAAAGCTAGAGTGACAGAGAGGAAAAGAATAAGACTTAAAAGCGTTGGCTTGAGTTCAGACTTCCATCACCCAGGGTAAGGACTCAAATCACCTGATACCACATCACACTTTCACACTCATGCATTTTCCAGCTGTTTTGTTTAATGTAAAGGTGGAGCAGCTTCTAGGCACTGGGAAAGAGAGACTAGAGTCTCCCACAAGTGGTGCTCCCCAGGGTTCAGTATTGAGGCCACTCCCATTTAATATCTTTATCAGTGATCTTGACAAGGAGATGAGAGTACACCCTCAGCAAATTTGCAAACGACATGAAGTTGGGTGGGTGTGTTGATCTGCTTGAAGGTAGGGAAGCTCTACAGAGAGACCTGGACAGGCTGGATTGACGGGCCAGGGACAATTGTATAAGGCTCAACAAGGCCAAGTGCTGAGTCCTGCATGTGGGCCACAACAACCCCATGCAACACTACAGGCTTGTCGAAGACTGGCTGGAAAGCTACCCAGCAGAAAGGGACCTGGGGTTGTTGACTGATAGCTGTCTGAATATGAGATGGCAGTGTGCCCAGGTGGCCAAGAAGACCAGCAGCATCCTGGCTTGTATCAGAAATAGTGTGATCAGCAGGACTAGGGAAGTGATCATCCTCCTGCACTTGGCACTGGTGAGGCCCCACCTCAAATACTGTGTTCAGTTTTGGGCCCCTCACTCCAGGAAAGACATTGAGGTGCTGGAGCAGGTCCAGAGAAGGGCAAGTAAGCTGGTGAAGGGCCTAGAGCACAAGTCTTATGAGGAGCAGCTGAGGGAACTAGAGCTATATACTCTGAAGTGAAGGAGGCTGAGGGAAGACCTTACCTCTCTCTACAACTACCTGAAAAGAGGTTGTAGAGAAGTGGGTGCAGGTTTCTTCTCACAAGTGACAAGGTGATAGGACAAGAGGAACTAGCCCCAGCTCATGTCGGGGGAGGTTTAGGTTTGATATTAGGAAAAACTTCTTCACTGAAAATATTATCAAGCATTGGAACAGGCAGCCCAGGGAAGTGGTGAAGTCACCATCCCCAGATGTGTTTAAAGGTCATGTAGATGTGGTGCTTAGTAGTGGACTTGCTAAAGTTAAGTTAATGGTTGGACTCAGTGATCTTAAAGGTCTTTTCCAACTTAAACAATTCTATGATTCTATGCTATGACTCTTTCTTTGGCATGTCCTTAGTATCTAGGAAAAATTAATGTGAATGAGGTGAAGTAGGATTTTGAACCTGAGTTTCACATGCCTTGCTCTATTATAGTGGAGTGAGAAGCAACTGTGAAGTCAAACGACCTCTTTTTCATTCAGCTTTGTGTTTGATGAGGGACAGGTCTCAGCATCTCTCTAACAGTCCTTACTGGAAGACAGGTCATTCACTGGTTTGTGAATCTCAAAGGATCTTTAGACAAGTAAATGCATTACATAATGCTGGACAACCCCCCCAGAAAAGACCTGCTGTGAGTTGAGAGGCTTTATGGATGAAAGTTAAGTGCAGCAGGGCTCTAAGGCAGCAGCTTTGAGGATTCGTATTTTCAACAAAAGTAAAACTCTCCTGTTTAAGTCCTTTCATAGATCTGTGCTTCATTCTTTTTGTCCCACAGAATACAACTTGCTACTGCATTTTGGGAAAATAACAGAATATTATCTCAAGTGACTAATACAATATTCTAAATTATTCACACCTCAATATAAATACAAAATCCAGTCATACACAGAAAATGGCAGTTACTTTGTAATGTTTATTATCAGAGCTAAAGGTCCCACAGTTTAAGGGGCAACCACTTTCCCAAAGAACTTATAATGTAGATTACAAACAATATTTTTAAAGTATACAAAATAAAATAAAGATTTGCAAAGCTACATTAGAAATTAGTTACATTGATTTGCAAGACAGGTACTATTTCCTTTATGCAGCCTTGAAGATCCCTGTTCTGATACTCTAAAAGAATAAAAAAATAAAATTTAGCATTCTATTAGTAGAAAAGTAGAGTAAAAAAGATTATTTCACAGACAGGAATCAAAAAGATGGAGGTACTATCCTACTAAACCGATTCAGAGCTCCTAAATATTGTTAATGCAATTTGTGTCAATAGCCTATTCTGTGTTAACAGTGAGCACTGTGATGGAAATGTATTCTAGCAGGTCAGGAACATTATGGAGGAAACTGACTTTGACTTCTTTACAATTTTAAAAGATAGTTTAATAATCTTTTTTACCATATATATAATAAATGTATTGTTGAAGATGAATAAAGCAAGCAGGCTTGCTGAAACTTGCTAAAAAATAACCTAAATGTATCAAATGAAATGACAGCAGTCTTAAAAATCAATATGACTGTATTTTTCAGTTCTAGTTTATAATAGCAATAGGGGCATCAGTGCAGTGTGTTTCCTTGGGATTAGCATCCTGCTGTCACTGTGGTATGCTTTCCTCATTGGATTTCCATTAAGAAAGTTATTTTGTGTAGTACTGGATGATGTTTAATATCACTATTGTTGGGAGCTCAGGTATCCAGCTGAGATCCAACTTCTCAATAAGTCATCAACTAGTACTTTAAAAAGTACTATTGTTATTAACATTTGTCATAGATAAATTGTTTTATTGTTTAAATTTGACTATATGTTTGACTGTGTTACCCAAATAATCTCTGACACTGAAGACAATGATAAAAATAAAGTGATATTTGAATAATGAAAAATTACAAGCTCTAATACACAGTCTGATCTCAGTTTTACCAGTCTAAAATGCAAAGTAACTCTGATGATTTAGAACAAATGATTTAGAATTTGAATTTCTCTTAGTTCTACTCTGTAAAACTGAGAGAACAATAGAACAAGATCTAATGCCATGTGCAGGATAACAAAAGCAACTTTATTTGAAATGTGAATTTTTAAAATGTTAAACATATGGCATACTCAGCTTGTGATATATCTAGAGAAATACAATAAGGTAAATGCCCATTTTTTTAGTGGGTGCATGAGTATATCCTGTGAGGGTGGTGAGACACTGCCAAAGGTTGTCCAGGGGGATTGTGGATGCTCCATTCCTGGAGGTGTTCAAGGCCATGGCAGGGGGGTTGGAACTAGATGATCTTTGAGGTCCCTTCCAACCCAAACCATTCTATGATTCTATGATTTTCCTGAGATAAAGCTCTCAGTTTTATATAAAGTGCCATAGCTCTATTAAGTCTACAAACATCAGAGAACCTATTCCAGAAGTGCCCTTTGATTTCTAGTTTTCAAAATAGCCTTTAGATGAACTTTTTGTGTAGTTTGGAGAAGATGACAAGAAACCAAATTTTGAGATGACTAGAAAATTATAACTACAAATGAAATAAATTATTTCTGACATTATTTAAAGTTATTGTAAAGTTACTTAAAGTGAAGGGGGAGTTGCATTTTGAATGGATGTGTCTAGTAAGAAATCACTGATAAATGATTAATTATCATTTTAATGCATTACCTTCATATAGAAATAAACAGCTTTTAAAGAAAAGAGAAACCAATATGTTTTAAAAGTTAATTTACAATAGGAAGTTGTGTGCATGTTTTCATATGTGTTAGATGGAGGAAGTACAAGTGTATTTAAGCCAGCAGTTTCTCACATAATCCAAATATATGTCTGCACTTAGTTGGGTGTATGTTTGAGAAATTAGACCTTTTCCATTTTAGCATTGCCAAAATATATTAAGTAGTTCATGAATTTAAAACAAAACAAACCAAAAAAGAAGCCACAAAAAAAAAAACAACCAAAACCACAAAAAAACCCCAAACAACCTAATACTCTGTTCTCTTTTCTTTGCTGGGTGAGGGTGAACATTTCAGGGGCTAAATTGGCATCATTGTTTAGTTCAATCTTCAGGTTTTTTCCCTTTTCAGTGCAGCCAAGAATTGAATAGTGTTTGAACTAAGACCAGGTTCTGTAAGTCTTCTACTATACTAAACTTTATGGCAAACTTAGACCTCCTATGTCAGTGAAAGATTCCTGAATCCAATTTTGTCCAGTTCTTCCACAACTTTGTACAGACAGTAAGCAGAAACATACTGAAAAAAATTAGTAATATATAAGAAACAATGCTAAAGACCAGGATGATGTCTACACTGGGTATTTAAAGAATTATCATCATTAAATTTGCTAGATAGTCAAAACTTATTTTAATTTAATATTTTAAGATCTTTTTAAATGAGTCAGAAGATGTCCTGGTTTAAAGGACAGGTGTCTGCTAAGGAAGGCAGGAACCTCCCTTGGAGTGGAAAATGTAAACCCTTTCCCTCCGAATTATCATGATTTTGGTAATTAAGGGGCTCTCAGGCAAAGATATGGGAATAGGAATAACAGTTCTTTACTAATATATATATATATTAAAGCAAACAAAGAACAACTACTACAAGATTAACAAAAAGCAGAACCAGGAACCCAGTCCCAGCCCTCTGGCCTGTAGGCACTTTCCCTTCGGTGTAGTGATGGTCACAGCCGGCAGGGGGCGCTGGTGGTTCCCGGTGGGCAGGGCAGAAGCTATGATTCCCCCGCGGCTGCAGGGGGCGCTGTGGCGCGAGCTCTGGCAGCATGTGGTCATGGCGACTCGGCTCGGACAGGAAGGGAAGGAAGAGAGGCTCGGCTTCACAAACCCCCTGGGGCAGTCGATCCTGGTGCCCCCGCAGGACTCTTAGGAGCAGCAAGCTGGGATGGCAGGACGCCTCAGCAGGCAGGGGTTGCAAGGCTACAGTGCAGCAAAAACCCAGAGCAGTGCCGAAGGAGCAGCAGGGGCAGGGCTGCGGCAGCCCGGTTCCCAGCAGGGCAAGGAGCAGCAACTCAGGATCCCGGGCACCTCTTTAGGTGAGGTGGATGTAAATAAGGTCCCAGTTCAGTGACAGCTCTCACAAGCAGAGGCTCGCCCCACAGAAGAAAAGCAGCTTCAGGCGGGGGAAGTGGTCCAGCGGCAGCAACGACTGACAGCTCTCCTCTTAAGCTCAGAGCAAAAAGAGACCCGCAGCTCCCCCAGCCCCGCCTTTTACCAGCCCAATTCTCAGGATATCTCTGTCCCTCTGAGAGAANTCTCTGTCCCTCTGAGAGAAACTCCCAGATAAGAGAAACTGCCACCAGATACTTTGCTCCCCAGGCTTTTGTTCTTCTTAAGTACTCAGTCGTTAGTTTCCTAGCAACTTATGGGAAAAATTCTACATGTAAAAAGGAACAAAAGGAAAGAAAACCTAACCCCCAACAGAAGAGTATCTCGAGTCAAAACCGCAAGCAGGTTTGGGCAAATATTTCTAATAGGCATGTATATGTTTGCTTCCATTACTGTTGACTTTTGAGACAACTGCAAATCAGAATAGCAGCAGCACAGTCAGTTTTTGAAGACTTCATTCCTTAAAGCAGACATATTTTTGCTGGTGTCGCGGTCAGAGCGCAGACGTCCGAACTTCCTCCCAAAAGGGGAAGAGATCAAGGCAAAGAGAGATATCTCCCCATGTGCACACCAACGCAGTCTTTCATCTGCCTTGTAAAGAATAAAACATTACATTTTCATTAAGTTGCTCAGTACGCCTATACATAAGCATAAACTATCGCTGCTTCATATGGAAATTAGGTCTCCTCCCCCTGCGCCTGTGCAGTGTGCTGTGGTGGTGGTCCTCTGGTGGTCGACCCGCCATCTTGTGTTGAAGTAAATACTCTTCCTCGGTCTTGCATTTTTCACCTCCTGGTTCTGCGCAGTCTCTCTGGGGCTCTGGTTTATCTCTAAACCACATAACCAGTTTGACTCAGTCTTCTTCCTCATCTCATTCAGGTGTTTTGTTCTTCTTAATCCTTAAAACAATTGGTTCCCCTGTATCTAAATTGGTTCCCCTGTATCTATTTTGCAGTGCTTACTTTACTAATTTAACTCAATAGTACTGTGGTTAAAAATTTACACTGCTTTGTTTCACTAAACTAACTAAATAGCATTGTGGTTAATTTTTTCTTTTTTTAAAAAAAATCCCAAAGCTATGTGTCTCCTTTCAAGACAGCTGTCAATTTATGTGTTGTGTTTATGGAAAAAGTATTTAATGCAATGAGGATTTTATTAACTAGACTGGAAGTGTATAGAAATTTAAAAATCTGCTTACTTTTTTTTTCAAGATATTTAAATATCTAGCAATAATATACAGAATACTCAAATAGCGTTACCTAGTTATATAAGCCAATAGTTACATTTCCTGTGAAAATAGTGAGGATTTAGCAGTGCATTTTGAAGTGTGAGTTTGCTGCCTGACTGTCATTGTGAGTTGTTAAATATCTGTCTTGTTTGGAGAACTTATCTAGAACTTTGAACGCACCTAACATTTAAAAGACAATAGAATGAAACAATTCATTTTGAAATATTAGAGCAAGTCACAGGGCTGATATTAGAACTGCCATTGTTTAAATGTTCTACATTAGACAAATTAGCCTTAATAATGTCTCCTTAAGCTTACGTTATCTTTCCTTTTGAAAAATAAACAGCTAAAAACATTGTCCTCTGCTACCAGGATATGACAATTATTCAGAAAAGTCTTTCCTTTGGAATTGTCTGTGACACTATACACTGTGATACTAATACTTGAACAGTTGAATAGGAAATAGAATTCTTATAGGATAGCAATTTCTGTTCAGTATTCACATATTACATTTATTTAAAAGAAGCTGAAGAGAATAAGAATCTGCTCAATACTGTAAGTTAAGTGTGTTATACGCTCTGCCTGAATGCCTGTCTTATTCTTTCTCCTGACAGGTTGTAAAGGCCATGGTACGCATTGGCCAGTTAAAATAATGGGAATTCCACTTCACTGACTGTTTATTTTTTGGATCACTGATGTCTGCCACAGATCCAGGCAACCACTTAAAATAAATTACTTTTTTAAAGATCAGAAGAGTAAACAAGAACATAACAACTGCATGTGCCATGGAAATGTTAAAAGTCTCTGTTCTTGATTTTTTTATTCCCATAGATGTTAAATGTCTGATATCCTTGTAATCATAAGACAAATTGGTTACAGACATCCCTTGTGTTTGTTTTAGTAACTGGTTTACCTATGTTTAGATCACAAACTTTATAAATTAAGTTGCTGGGGAGAGTAAAAAAATGTTGTTCTCCAGTCTTTGAGACACGTACCTGTTTGTCGAGGTTAAGATTCAATCCACCAGACCTACAACAGACACTCTCTGTTAACACCTCTTTCTTCCCCCAAACAGAGGAAGAGAACGAGTATAAGGGAGAGAGACTTATGGTCCCCTCCCCTCCCAAATCACAGAGGAAGGGAATGAGGGATTAGAAAAAACTAAATTTGCTGGATTAGAAAAACTAAAACAGCTTTAATGAAGATAATAATAATAAAATGGAATATATACAAATATATATAAAACCAGTATCGAACCCAGCCTCCCCCTGATGGCAATTACATCACCGTCACCACTGAGGCTGTAGCAGGCACTGGCACTGGGCTCAGCAGCAGATGGGAACTGGGCTCAGGAGTTGGGTTCAGGAACACACAAATCGGGCCGAGGGGAAAGAAGGCCAAAGGGAAGAGAAGGGTCCCGAAGGCAGACAGGAAGGGTTGAGACCCTCGTGATCCCTCAACTTTATACTAAATAGGGCGTATATGGGATGGAATCCCTCATTGGTCAGTTTAGGGTCATCTGTCCTGGCCGCTCCTCCCCGTGGGTGTGGCCTTTCACTTTCTGCACCCCAATGTGGTACACAGGAGTTAGCAGTGACTTTGGTCTGCCTACCAATCCTTGGTAGTAACTCTAAACATCAAGCATTATCGCTGCTAGAAGCAGACACTGTCTGCAAAAACATGCTGTGAGCTTCAGAAAGTGCAGTTAGTAAGCAGAAACTCAGCTGAAAAGTAAAATCACTGAACAGAATTGGCTTGGTTCTAACTCAAACCAGGACGCTGTTCCTTGCCATACTGAAAACTAATGTAATGCTGGAACATCATGGTTAATAATTTAGAAATTACATTCATGTGTGATTTAACCCAATTTAAATGTATGGGGAACATAGCTTTCAGATTTGGCCATATAAATAGTGTTTATAAGGTATCAGATTACAATTTGAATGCAGTGTTTCATGATAAATACAACTTTTAAAAGATAGATAACAAAAGGTTCACTTGATTGATTCAGAGTTGAAAGTTGCAGTAAGCCTGGGAAACAGTCATTAAGTTTTGGAATCACAGAATTACAGAATCTGAAGGGATGTCTGTAGGTCTTCTAGTCCAGCCTCCTAATCAAAACAGGTCTAACCACAAAGTTAGCCTAGGTTTCATAGATTTGTCCAGGTTTTGTTGTGTTGAAAACGTTAATAAGACTAGAATCATAGAATCATTCTGGTTGGAAAAGACCTCCAAGATCATCAAGTCCAACTGTTACCCAGCACTGCCCACCACAAAACCATGTCCTACAGCACCACATCTGCACATCTTTTAAATAGCTCCAGGAATGGTGACTCCACAACTTTCCTGGGCAGGCTGTTCCAGTGCTTTACAACTGTGAAGAAATTTTTCCTAATATCAAACCTAAACCTCCTCTGGTGCAACTTGAGGCAAGTCCTATAACTTGCTACATGGCAGAACAGACAAACACTGTCCTGATTCGGCTAGGATAGGGTTAATTTTCATCAGAAGTTGGGAGGGAGACATAGCTGGGATAGACAACCAAACCAGGGTTATTCAATACCATACTGAAGTCATGCCCACTATGCTGGAAGCAGGCAGTCTGAGCCAAGGCTTGTCGTGTTCATTTCAGCTCTCAAAGTCTGTTTGGTTTATATCACTTGTTTTGTATACTGCTTCATCACTGTTACTGTTGGTTTTCTTACTGTTCCCTTTGCATTGTTGTATTAAATTCTTCTTGTCTCAACCCGTGCAGTTTTGTATTTTCCTCCCTCTTCCCCTTCCTGTCTGGAGGTGGGGGGGCAGCAGGTGGGCAGCCACGTGTTGCTCAGGTCCCGGCAGGGTCTAAACTACAACAAACGCTCATCTCACTACAATCTCCTTTCAGGTAGTTGTAGACAATAAGGTCTCTCCCCTCAACCTCCTTTTCTCCAGGTTAAACAACCCCGGTTCCTTCAGCCACTCTTCAGAAGACTTGTGCTCTAGGCCCTTCACCAGTTTTGTTGCTCTTCTTTGTACACACTCCATCACCTCAATGTCTT
>VZZY01011604.1:0-14210 GCA_013400335.1 Eurystomus gularis
GAGGAGCTGGCTGAGCGCAGGAGCAGTGGTGTCTCGTGAGGTGCAGAGAAAAACTTTCATTTCCCACACATCAACTCTTCCTTCATCTCGGAAGAAACCTAAGCCTAAACACACACATACACACTTGCACATAGGCTCTGCCATCATGGGTCCTTTGCCAGAATGTTGCCCAAGTGATGGCACCTGCTCCTGGCTCTTTGTCTATGGCAGGGCAGCTTCCAGGCCTGTGGCATGGGACTGTGACTGGAGTGGTTGTGCTGTTGGCACTCCTCCTTGTATCTGCGGGGATCCTGTGGTTTGTGCTTTCCAGGTGAGTAGGAGGGGGACCAGGTTCAGCAGGACCTTGGGCAACAGCAGTTTCTTACTCAGGGCTCCCCTTTGCCTTTCCAGGAAATCAAAGTCTTCGCCCATCAAAGCTAAGGAATATAATAGAAAAGGTAGGAAGATGCAATTCCCTGGACAACTATCACAGGAAGGACTGTAGTGCTGGGTGGCAGCTGGGAGGAGAACAGAAGTCTCCTCAGAGAGCCTGACCCTCAGGAGTAATATCTGCTTATCCTTGTCACTGACACATCTCCCCATTTGCCCCAGCCCTGTGGTGCTGAGGATGGTCTGGAGGGCTCTGCCCACTAAGCCACATATGGTAGGAGAATTCGGCTCCAGGCAGTGCTCCCAGTCTGGAGAAGGGGCAGGTACAAGGAAAGATGGGCATGCCAAAGGGTGGCTCATGGCTCAGACCTTGAGGGACTCTTGACCCTGTGGCTGTGTCATCGCCCCAGAGGACACATCTGCTGGAAGGGGTCTCAGGAGGGTCAGGCTGAGGGACTGCTGGTCTCACCTGGGTGCCAGAGGGCACCTCCAGGGACCAGTGGTTGGGCACAACTGGGACCAAGAGGTTGGGTTGTGGCAGGCACTGCCCTGTGCTCTCAGTCTGTATCAGATAACTCATGTGTGCAGGCAGATGTGGCAGCGTGAGCTCCTCATGCAGCAGCCTCTGCCCTGAGTGCCCTTGGTCTCTACAGGCGACGGTAGCCAGGCTGGAGATCAGTCACTCCAGCCCCTGCCCAGGAAACATTCACAGCAGTAAGGGAGCAGAGAAGATGGAGATGATGACCCCAGGTCAGTGCTGATGGCTGCCGGGCCCCCTGGCTCTCCTGTGACTGTGACCAGCACTGTGGGTCCCATCCAATTCTACAGACCAAGCAGAAAACAGGAGGCCAAAGAGGGCTGTGAGGTTTCTTTTTGCTCACTGCCTTCACCTCCTAGCTTTCACTCACTGCTGTGTCAAGGCTTTTGAATGTGACTTTCTCTAGTTCTCTTTTTTTCAGGCTTTCATTTTTGCTTTCCTGGGAGCAAGAACAGTACCTCAGATTTCCCAGTCCCTCAATCACACAGACGCAGGCTGAGGGATGGTCCATGCTTCTGCTATGTCCTGGGTTCCCAACCCTTCTTCCTGCTCTGTCTGCTGCTGCTCAGCCAAACCCAGGGATCTGCTGGAGCATGGACTGACAGAATTGCCTTTGTGAACTTGCCCAGACAATCAATAAAGGCTTGTGGTTTGGAGGGGTCTGCATGCCCCACTACAGCTCCTGCCTGGTCCCCTCATTGCCCTTGTGGGGTCACATTCTCCTGAGGGAGCTAACTGCGCCTTGTTGAAGGGAGGCTATTATGAATGCATTCAACCCCCCTTAACCAAACCAGCAGCAGTTTGGTACAGGCTCCAAAGGAGGTAAAGGCCTGAGCTGCAGCTGAACCAAGGGCTCCTCTAGGAAGCCCACAAAGGAGCAGAGCAAACAAAGGCAGTTGTGGGTACAAGGAGTCTCATGCAAACCTCTCCCATTGTATGCAGTTTGACTACCAGCCAACCACTTTATCCTATAAATATGATCAAGGGGTGTTGCTCAGAGGTCCGTACTGGGATCAGTGCTGTTTAATATCTTCATCAATGACATAGGCAGGGGGATCCAGTATACCCTCGGCAAGTTTGTAGATGACACAAGCTGAGTGGTGCAGTTGACATGCCTGAGGGATGGGATGCCATCTAGAGGGACCTNTTGTATTCTGGGCTGCATCAAAAGAAGTGTGGCCAGCAGATCAAGAGAGGTGATTCTGCCTATCTACTCCTCTTTGCTGTGACCCCCCCGGAGTACTGCACCCAGCTCTGGAGTCCTCAGCACAGGATAGACGTGGACTGGTTGAGCACGTCCAGAGGAGAGCCACAAAAAAGTGATCAGAGGGCTAGAACCTCTCATCTATGAAGAAAGGCTGAAAGTGTTGGAGTTGTTCAGCCTGGAAAAGAGAAGGGTCTGGGAAGACCTTATTGCAGCCTTCCAGTAGTTAAAGGTGGCCTATATGGAAGATGGGAACAATCTTTTTAGCAGAGCTTGTTGTGACAGGACAAGGAGTGATTGTTTTAAACTAAAAGAGAGGACATTTAGACTAGGTATAAGGAAGACATTTTCTTCCATGAGGGTGGTGAAATGCTGGCACAGATTGCCCAGAGAGGTGGTAGATGCCCTGTGCCTGGAACCACTCAAGGTCAGGTTGGGTGGGGCTCTGAGCCACCTGATTTAGTTAATGATGTCCCTGCTCACTGCAGTGGGGTTGGATGAGATGACCTCTAAAGGTCCCTTCCAACCCAAACGATTCTATGATATGACAGCCTAAGTGAGTTGTCTTTCAGCTCTCCCTGCTAGGCAGTGTGGCTTCACAGTGGTGATCTCCAGCAACCAGATCTTTTACCAATGACAGATTGGTGGTTGAGCCCAATTTGAATTCTCCCTGGGTGGCAACTGACCTGCACACCAGGCAACTCTCCCCTTGAGCAGTGACACCTCTCAATGTTAAGATATATTAGCTGTTTAGCTTAAATTTTAAAAGGAATTAATTGCTTAGAGTTATCATGTTGTGTGATTTATTATACTGTTGGCTGAGCTTTACTTAATTGGCATGAGTAGCTCAATTGGCTGAAGCCTTAGGCCATAAGCTGTAAATTTCCACTTAGAAACTTTGAACACCTTGCTAAATGGTATAAAGCTTCATTCTAAATCGATTCTAACTTGATTTTCCCTTGTATACTTCCTCCATGCAGTAAGTAATCACAGAACCACAAAATAGTAGGGGTTGGGAGGGACCTGTGGAGTTCATCTAGTCCAACTCCCCTGCCAAAGCAGGTTCACCTAGAGCAGGCCGCACGGGAACTTATACAAACCAGTCTTGAAAGCTGCCAGAGAAAGAGATTCCACAACCTCTCTGGGCAGCCCATTCCAGTGCTCCATCACCCTCACAGTGAAGAAGTTTTTCCTCATGTTGACGTGGAAACGGTAAAGAAGTTTTTCCTCATGTTGAGGTTAATACAGTGAACCTCACCATTGAACTCTGTTAAGTCACACTTTTACAAATTCTTTAAGTGATCTAACACACTCATCCACAGCAGAGGCCATGAACTGTGACCCCAGGTCCCTGACTGATGCCTGACAGCCTTTCCAATACCCACGGCTGTGCTGGACAGCTCTCATATGAGTTTGGATGGGGTGTGTGGTGGGATTCAGTGAAGGATGATGTCCCTCAATGCACCTCTTGGGCAGGAGTGTGTTCTGTGCCTATGTGGTGCTCAGAGCTGAGGGACCTGTGTGCTCTCAGATCCTCTGCAGCCCCTGTGCCAGGCCAAACCAGGAAGAAAAGTGAAGATTGAAGTCACCACCACCATGGCCAGCACAGAGTCTTTACTGGTGAGATACACATCAGTGCCATGGGGTCAGTCCTGGCTCTGAGGCCCCTTGCCCTTGAGCGGCAAAGACAGAACTCATCCCCGTAGTGCAGCAGCCGCTGGTGGAACCACATCCAGGATATTTAAATTGAGCCACTACAACCTGGGATTGCCATGCTGGAGCCAGGAAGGCTGGTGAAGGAGCCTCTCTGGAGCTGGCAGGTCTGTGGCATCTGGATCAGAATCAGGAAGATGGAGCTCCAGGAGGGGATTGTGTTGCGCAGAAAGAATTAGGGTAGCCCTACGGGACTGCAGATTGGCCCTGCCTTGGCTCTTGTTGGCCTTGGGCTTCATGCTCCTTGCAAAGCAGGACATATAGCCTGTACCTCTGAGCCCTGTGGATCTCATAGTAGTTTGATGGTCTCCTGGCAAAACACAGTTTGGGTGTTGGTGGAGACAGCCCATTTTCCCTGGGGCTGCCTGAAGGGGCAAGGGAGTCTAGATGGGACAGCTGGTTCTCTTAATCCCTGGCACAGACAGGTCAAGTCCTGGTGCCGCTGCTCTGGTCTGCATACTCAAGCTGTGATTCCAGGTAAGTTCCTGTGCAAACTCTGGGCAAAGGGTCAGGTTCCAGCTTCAAAGCCTTGGAATTTGGAATTAGTCCACTCTGTGCTCTCCAAGCACAGAAGACCCTTGCGGTGGCTTTTCAGGGGAGTAAGGCTGTGCAAACCCCTATCCTCACCTCTGGTGTCTGCTATTACTGATGGAGGGTTGTGAAGACACTCAAAGTCCTGGCCAGAGATGGTCTGTCGCTATGCCTCTACTTGAAGTTCCCATAGGTTTCAAATGAATTCAAGTAACAGAGGGCTAGTTTGTAGCAGAGACCATACTGCTCCTGTGGACAGAAGGATGCATGTGAGAACCTAGTACATCAACACCTGTGGAAGGCCAGCCTTTTTTGCCCATAGCTTCCTGTGCAAGCCAGGCATAGGTACAGCCCACTCTCCTCCTCCGAGTTGCAGCCCACCTTTCCCTGCTGAGGAATCACAGGCATATTTCCCAGTAGCTGAGGGCTGGGCTACCCCATTACTGCAGCCAGCTGGTCTTGTAAGGAGAGCCAGTGTCCATGGCATGAAGTTTCTGCTGCTCACTCCCATCTAAGGTGCTCACTCTGTGATGACCTCTAGCACCCAGATTGGGTGGTGAGGTGGATGAAGGACAGGCACCTGAGCACCCACTACTGCAGCCCTCAGCAGAGCAGGCCAGAGGGACCAGAAAGGGGCAACTCAGCCATCAGGATGCCTTGGTGCCCATCCAGTTCTGCAGAAACTGCCCAAGTAAGTGGGTACATCCCAGTAGCAAAAAACTATGGCTATGGCTCTTGCTCTGGTGTTGCCATCTTGGCTGGGTTTGAAGTTAGCACCTACCACATCTTTAATCAGCTGTCTCCGCCGCCTCTTCAGCATCCTCACAGCCTGGGATACATTCACCAGCCCCTCGCTTTGGATCTGCTCACACAGGAA
Source organism: Eurystomus gularis (assembly GCA_013400335.1). Taxonomy (NCBI): domain Eukaryota; kingdom Metazoa; phylum Chordata; class Aves; order Coraciiformes; family Coraciidae; genus Eurystomus; species Eurystomus gularis. The sequence continues at coordinate 5,233 of VZZY01011604.1, forward strand.
ACCAGCAGCACAGAAGATCCCACTCCGGCTGGCACCATCCCTGTGAAGGAGGGCAAGGGGAGAGTCACTTGCTCTGGGATCACCTGGAAGGGCTGAGCATCAGAAGTGTCCCACTAGACAGACATGCAGGCTCTCAGAATGATCTTGCCCACAGATCACGCACCCAGCCAGCCTCCATAGTGAAGCTTTCTTCCCTGAACACAGTTGAATTCATGTCCATATTTCCATCCAACATGGAGCTGTGACCCAGGTTCACTGATGCAGCATGGGCTTAGCTAGCTCTGTGCAATGACTGCTCCTTTGAGAGATATGACTCACCAGCAGGTGACGAGGATATGCCCATCTTGGCTCTGCCGATGGTATGTCTCCACTTTCCCTAGCAGGCTGATGATGGTGGCAGGGTGTGGGGGAAGATGCTGCTGAATGGGCCAGTCCTTCAGTTGCCAGAACCGGACTTCCAGTGCAGACTTCTTGGGCTAATGAGGAAGTAAAACAATGAGCTGGGCAGAGAAGAAACCCACTGACTTCATGTTCAGAGCACAAGGTAAGAGCTGAGCACCAGGTACAGCTCAGACTGATGCCAGTCCAGTGTCCAGCTACTTGTAATAGCTGTCTCCATCCACAAACCACCACCAAAATGCACAAACTCTATCCACAGCGGCTGTTCCCCAAGCCAGAAAGGTACACAAATGTACGTCTGCCTTTTATCTTTGCCCACAGCCTCACCCTCTTGGGACTAATCTCTCTACCAAGGTGAAAGGCCCTGCTCTGGCCAGTGCCCTTCCAGAACCCACCAGATCCCTTTGATGATTGTTGTCTCTCCCAACCCTAGCTGAGTCTTTGACCCTAAATCAAAGCCTGCTGATGCTGGACCCTGGCTGGTCCTCCCAGCTCTTGCAAAGGCTGCTCTCACAGGACTTCACCATCTCTATGCAAAGAGCCCACCTGCTGCCTGTTGGTGAGGGCAAGTGTCCAGGCTGTGAAGCCAACTCCAGGCTCCTCTGAGATCAGATGAACATGGAAACGGCCATAGGCAGCTTCACCCTGGGTGGGCCAGCACTCCACGTATGTCTAGGAGGGAGGATACACTGATGTGATCACACACAGCACCAACCTGCATGCCTGGTAGAGCTCAGCACCTCACGTGTGTGTCCTCACACCAGCCTCTCACCCCATAGCACATGGGCGCTTTGCCTGCAATTTGGTGGGGACCAACCCACAGTGCTGCAGCCAGAAGAATAGCCCTCCCAGAGAGAGGACACCTGGACAGGGGTAAGCAAAACCTGAGGGGTGCTCTCTTGCTGTGAGACTGGGGACACACCCCTGCTGTGGTTCCATGATGCTGGGACTGTCTTCAGGGCTCTGCTGGGTGGAGCCCACAAGCTTGCAGTGGGCTCCAGCAGCAAGCAGGTCTCTTGTGAGAAGTGCAGTGCAGGGTCAAAGGCAGAAAGCACACTGCTGGGCCCCACGGGGAGCCAGGAAAGGGGAGGGTTGTGCATGTGCTGCTGACCTTGTCCAGCTCCTGCAGCTGGTTCAGCACAACCACTGATGTGCAGGTGTAATCCCAGATCAGAGCCCAGAAATCCACCAGTGTGGTGGCAAAGGGCAGCTGAGTGATGATGAGTCTGTCCTCCTCGGTGTACGTCTGCAAAACACGCCAGGGTGTGGGGAAGGAAAAGGTCACTCAAACCATCCCCTGAGAGCCCCTCCAACAGTGGGAACAGCTCCCTGTGTCCCCACCGCCAGCGCTCCGGAGGCCCGGGGCAGAGCCCGAGGAGATGCAGGACACCCCAGCCCTGCTCAGAGCAGGCTGGCAGCCCACTGCCCCCTCAGCTCATCACAGCCAGGCTCTGCTCCCAGCAGCGGTGGCAGCCTGCTGAGCTGTCTGTGCAGCAGGGCTTAGACTGATCACGGGGGCCATCTCCCGGCGGCAGGGCCCCAGCCGCTGGGAAGTTGTTACTGTGAAGAAGCCCTAGGGCTGGGACACCTCAAACCAGGGTGGCTTGAGCAGTGGTGCCCAGGGCAGGGCTGCTCCCAGCAACTCCCACCCCGCAATGGGGCGGGATCCTTACATTGACAAACACAGCGTTGATGTAACCTGGTGAGCCATCTGCATTCAGTGAGGACATCAGGATGGGCCTGAAGGAATCAGCTGTGGAGGCAAGGGGCAGAGAGAGAAATGATGACCCATCTTCTACTGATAGAGGCATGGAGTTTTGCTGCAAGCAGTGGGGTCAGTGTGGGTCCTTGCAGCATGGGCTAGTGATGCTTGGATGAACAAGCACCACCACCAGCACCAAAGCCGTGGCAGCTCAGGGCTGGCTGACACACAATGTCCAAAACCCCATGGGCAGGAGCACAGAGGCACAGCAGGTCCCCCCTCCTCATTGCTTCCTGTTGCCTCATGTGGGCTCCTTCACTATGAAAGTTTAAACCCTGGGACATGTTTATCCCAGGTGTACCCCGAAAACGTCTGCCTCCAGCAAGCCCAGAAGGAAGCAGGGATAAGGTCTTGCTCCTATAGAGGGACCATCCTAATCTATATTTGTTATCAACCGGAAACTGATGATTGGACCTAAGGCAGAACGTGCCAGTGGCACGGTGTTGGGGAGAGAAGCAACAGGGAAGCATTGTCCCCTGACAATGCTCTCAGGTGCTGGGTCCCAGAGCAAGGGGCCTGCCCAGTGCATCTAGTGATACCTGGCAGGATCCCTGGCTTGCGGTTCTTGGGCTGGTTGCTGGGTTTATCTGCTTCTCTGCAGGGCAGGAGCTGGAACAACTCAGAAAACTTCTGCAGGGCCTGTAAGGACGATTTAGTGAAGCAAGTTCTGCTTGTCAGCTTCTCCCCTTCTTCAGCCACTCCAGAGGACTTTTCCTTCATCTCCACCCCACAGCTGGGGAGGGGAGCAGTACGGGGAGGGACAACAGACCAGTCTCTGCAGCACCAGACCTAGTGCACCAGAACCTGGTGGTACCTTGAACTCCTTCTCAAGGACACAGTTGTGCCTTGAGGTCTCGGATTCTTGAAGGCAACGAACATAGCTGGCGATGTTCTCCACTGGGACCCCAGTGCTGTCACAGAGCAAGCCTTCAAGCAGCGCCTCGTACAAGAAGGTGTACTGCTCCTACATGAGCACATGTGTCAGCTGCAGAGTCTGGAGCAGCTCCATGAGGAGACCTGAGACTCTAGACCACCAGCTCACTGGCAATAACCTGTGCTAGGAATGAGCCAGGTTCATCCTTCATCTTCCTGCAGTGGGGCCCTGAGGCCAGACACCTCTCAGTGCAGGAAGCCCTGCTCTGATATACAGCCAGCAACTGCAACAACCCAGACAAGACCATCCTCCTGTAGTTGCATGTTGCGTCTCAGACCATACCCCATGCTCTGGGGAAGGAAACCCAGGAAATGAGTGAGCTAGTTAGTCCTCCTACAAGCAGGTGGATGGTCCTGCCCAAGCTGGTTTCCTCCAAAGGGTCCCAGCACTGTGCAGACCATGGAGGTGTAGTCCCTTGTCCAGGACACTACTACCCAAAAGGTGTCACAAAGGCAGACATCCTGAAAGCCTAAAGGCTATGTGGATACTTGTTCATACTTCTTGCTTATAAGATAGCCCTTTACACCAGGATGACTGGTGCATATGCATGCTACTGGCACCTCAGAGGATCTCAAGGGGGAACATGGATTCTGACTAGATTTGGACACAGCATTGAAAACAAGGTGTCCTCCAGATCACCTGGCAGCTCCAGTCCCTGTGGCTAGACCATGAATAGCATGGCCAGTGTGGCTTTGCATGTCACATCCCTGAGAAGGGTGGGAAGCAGATCTGCAGCCTGAGACTGTGCAGGGAGCAGGTAACTCTCCTCACCTTGGTCTGCACCATGCTGACACGCTGTTCCCGCAGCCTCTGCACACAGTGAAACACATCAACCTTTCCCTCAGCCTTCCCCATCTTCAGAAGGAAGTCCAGGGCTATAAAGGTACCTGTGCGCCCAATCCCTGCACTGAGGACACAGAAAATTGGGGGTCAGTGCTGCCCCAGCCAGCTTTGCTCCAGCACTGAAGTGCTCCCAGCCCAGTACCTGCAGTGCACCAGCACGGGTCCAGCAGGAGCTTCCACACCCCTCTTGTTCACCACCTCCAGTAACCACAGGAGCTGAGCAGGGTTTCTGGGCACTCCATGGTCTGGCCACAGAAGGTAGTGAAACTGCTCCACCACTCTTGGGAGAGCACAGCCTGCCTGCAAAGTGGGAGACATGGCTGAGAGCAGGGAGCAGGAACCAACCTGGAAACTTGCATGAATTGCATGACAACAAGTAGGGAGCAGTGGAGAAGACCACTTCTGGGGGGCACTAGCACACAATGTTCCCTTCAGCACCCCTGCTGCAATGCCTTCTCCGCTATAGTTCATCAAACAGCAAAAGGTAAATTCACCCAGCAAACAATTCACTTTCTTCTCTGCTTCCCCATGCTGTGAACAATTAACTCAGAGCACTAAGGGCAGCTTGTGCCCCAGAGCTAAAAAAAAGATAAAGTCATGGTTTTGAGTGTTTCTATAGTCATAAAAAAGCCCTGGCTTCCCAAGAAAAGGTATTTCCTAAGGCTAGTACCGCACTGATGTGAATGTAGCCACTTTTATTACCAGCCCATAATTTATTTTTCCTTTAACATCACATTTCCTTGGCTTGAACTAATGAACTATGTCCCACCATCAGGTGCTCTTGGAGCTCTACCTTTCAGCTAGGCTTTGCTCTGGGCAAGACAAGAAAAGACAAGAACACACATAACTGCAATTTCTTTGTATTGCACCTGTTTCGCCCTCCTTGCAGCTCCTTCAATTTCTGCTCATTAACTTCCACAGAAGTTGCTGTCTTGAGAAATGTCATTCTGTAAGTTATCTTAAATCATAAGCTATCTGTTCAGTATTAGAAGCTGGAAGTCACCACAGACCCTCAATGCGAACACTTTGCAGACTGGCCCAGGTGACAGGCAGGCACCTGTCCCATCATCCTGGATGTATAGAGATGCCATTTTATATTCTTTAACTGCTTTTATACCCTTCATGATGATCTTATCCAACCCCTCAAGGATGCACAATCTGCCCATGTGCACCATCAGTCCATACACAGCTAGGGTGACCACTGGAGCTGACCAATTTCTGGCGCAGAAACCTGGGGCCAATGCCCTGGCATGGCATCCAGTGATAGCAATGCTGATTTGCTAGTGTTGGAGACCAAGCAGGCCTCCCCACAGAGTCTCTTGGCTGACAGCTCCCAACAGCTGCTGAAACCCAAAAGCATCCTGCGTCCCCATCTCAGCTCCACCGGGCTTACCTTCTGCAGGCAGAAGATGCGGGTGACAAGGCCCGTGGTGGTCCTGATGTTGTTGAGTGTTACGGTGAAGTCCCCATAGATTTGTGTCTGCTCTGGCCAATACTGCTCACACTTGGTCTGTCAAGAGCAGTGAGATCTCTAAGTATTAGTGAACTCATGAGGGGAGCCTTGCAAGCCAGCAGTGGTGCGGAGCTGCCCTCTGTCCTCATTGACAGCTGCACTGGGAGCAAAGAAAAGCAAAGCAGACAAGGAAGACTGGGGCCTGGGGAGGCAGAAGCTGAGCACAGGCTGAGATGGTTTCTCTACCTTGTTCTGCTCCACTAAACCTGTCAGCATCACAATGACTGAGGTCTTCTCCTGCCAGACCATCTGCCAGAAGTCCACCACTGTCCCAGGCAAGGGACCTTGGGAAGGAAGAAGAGAGCCGTGTGGCCAGTGTCCAAGCCATGGGGAAGTAGCTGCTCCCAGGCACAGATTCCCAGTCTATGAGCAGTCCTGGGCTTCCCTCTGCCTGGGGACTAACGCTGCACAGCGGGGACACAGTAACGCCTGCCAGGGTGTATTGGGCACCTTGGCTTCATCATCCATGTTAGAAACTGGGACAAGGAAGAGGAAGGGCAAATGAGCCCAGGATATATCAGGGATTCATTGCTGCTTCAAGAGCTTCCTCATCCAGACCTTTAAGATGATCCTGAACTGCTCCCACATTTGGGGTCCTGTTTCCTGAAGAACATTTCTGCAGCTTTGCAAGGAGCCTGACACCTCCTTACCACATGCTGCACAGAGTAGACTAAGCCATCCTTGCTTTACACTGTTGGAAGGAGCCTGTCTTCGAGTGCACTGAGTGCAGAGGTATCAGGCATTTGCATGTTTATCCCTGTCATGTCAGCCACCAGAGGGAACCAGCCAGGCTTGTGGGTGGAAGGACCATGTCCTAGCCTGGACAGTGCAGGGACCAGCTCCAGCTGGCGACTTCCAGACTGCCACTGATGCCTTCTATGCCATGCAGCAGCCGTAATCACCATCCAAGAAAGAGACCCAGGAGATACAGGGCCTTGGACTGAGCCATTAACAGCTCCTAGGCTGCTGTCCCCATTCCCCTCTCCTCAAAGCATTCAGGGCAGCAGGTGATATCTCCTGAGCATGAGGGCTGGGAGCACTCACCTTGGGCTGCAATGAAGAATCGCGGACTTCGGTAGCTCTGTGGGGGAGAGGTTCAAACAGCTCTGATCACATGAGTTAAATGTTTAATGGGAAATGTAATGAAGGACTTATCCCCACAGGCACCAGAGCCCTCAGCACAGAATGTCTCATAGCCCCACTCCTGGCCTGCACAGAGAGTGGGTACCCAGGGGCTGCATTTCGGCTCCTGTCCAATCACACAGGTCCCTATTTGTTAGAGATGAGAATTGCACAATGGGCAATTCCCTGGGAAGCTCAGAGAGGATGCACAGAAAGTGACATCACAAGATCTGCCAGCATTTGAGGGCAGCAAGTGCCAGACATCAGGGCCACCCATGCGAGCAGGACCATCCTCGTACAAGCGCAGCCAGGCACTTCTCCTACCCTGCCGAGGCACTTCCACCCTGCCCAGGGCAGCAGGTCCTTGCTACCTACATCCACATAGCTGGCATTGATGTAGCCATTCCCTGTGTCAGAGGGCTGCAGCACCACACGGCACTGATCATCTAAAAGAGAAGAGAAGTGGGAGTCAGTGGACTGTCTCTTTGGGGCAGTAAGGAAGTGACTGTAAGGAGGGGAATGTGATTTAGGAAAGTCTGGGACCATCTGCTCCCTCCTCAGCAGCACTCCAGGCCTCAGGACATGTTCGAAGAGATGAAAGGTCACACGGCGCAGCAGGAAATGCAGTGTGGTTTTATGGAAGACTGTTAATGCAATGGCCAAATGTCCACACCATGTGAGTCCCAGAGGAGCTTCAAGTTTTGATAGAAATTGGGGCACACTCTCCACTTTCCCACAAATAGCCACCTCTGGATGGGACATGGCAGTGTTCAGCAATGACTAACATTAGGAACAGGAATACAGTGATGAATGATTAAGCTCACACGGAGGTCTGAGGAGCAGAACAAGGATTCTCCAACTGGATATAAAACAATGGGGCCAACATAATGATTTTGGAAAATCTCTCAGGGTTTCAGTCACCACACCTCTGTGAGACAAGGAGCCTAGCATTGCTGAAGAGCTGGAGAGGCACATACACGAGCCAGGACCCTGTACCGCCCAACCACCTCCAAGTGCCTGTGCCAAGCTCTGGAGAGCTCTGCTTACATGGGATGATGCTCTTGTAGCGGTTCTTGCTCTGATTACATAGCTCCTTCCCAGCATCGCAGGGATGCAACAGAGTGGAGGACAGTTGCTGCAGAGGAAGAAGACAAGCCCACTTTGCACTGGCGCGTGCTCTGGGGCTGGTCAAGGCCAACTGCATCACATGGCCAATGAAAGGGTGGGGGCTAGGTGGACAGTGCAGCCAGGTGGGAAAGCAAAGCTAAATGAGACCTGATACTCTCCCAGACGCCCAGCATCATGTCTGTCAACTGATTCTTCCTCTGCCTGCTCTGCCTCTATTTCTGCCCTCTTAAACTTCTTCAGAGTCTCCAGCAGTTGCTCCACTGGGATCTGTGTGTTCAGCTTGCACACACCTACAAGAGACCAGGAGTTTAGCATGCATCTAATGGCTGGCCCTGGAGCTCTGCAGCTGTGACCTAGCTGGTATGGCAGTTGTCAAGACCCCACCAAACCCTAGATTGTCCCTTGCCACAAAGGTCCCTTTTTCCTAGGAGGTGTGCCTTTCTCCATGCCAGCCAGATCTGATCCCTTTGTGCCTGAAAGGACCTTAAAGAGCCTGTAAACACCCTGCCTGTGCTTCCAGACAAGGCATGCAGGGCCTCTGCTCATACTGCACCTCCTTGACATCCTTGCAGAGGGATAGAGCTGTTGTTTTCTGAGGATTTTGAACTGTTGTACTTCCGCCTGCAAAACAGCAAGTCAGGTCCATGGACCAGCAGAAGAGAGAGACAGAGGAGAGGCTGTTGCCCGTGTAACAGCCCTGCCTCCCACTTTACTTTATCTCAGGGCCCACCTGCACACTCCCTGGCAGTGCAAGGTGCTGGATGCCTCACAGAGAGTAGGAGGGGTGAGGTACATACTGACCTGAAGAGCACAAAGAGCAGCAAAATCACCAGTGCCAGGAGCGCAATGACCAGTGCTACTGCCATAACCATGGGCGGAGACACTGACTTCTGACCTGCAACCAGCAAAGCCCAGACTCAGGCTCCTGCACAGCCTGAAACAGGCATTGAGAGATCCCATAGAGGCATGGGGTGAAAAGTAGCTTCCACAATATCCCACCACAGGCTTTGCATTGGAGAATATTTAAGCTGATGCAGAAAGAGTAGGTGCCTGCATTATGTGATAGCCTCTAGAGTAGACCCTGTCTCCCTCACTGCCACTGAATATAGGATGATGGCAGGGATGATGCACAATGTCCAGCTGCCATTGTGGCCACTCCTGCACAAGTGGCCTGAGGTTGCCCAAAGCCCATTGACCGTAGACAGCCTTGACATCCAGAAAACTCCCATGAGGATGAAAGTAGGACAATGAGACCTCCTGCGCTCAGCCAGCTCCTC
>VZZY01011607.1:0-30906 GCA_013400335.1 Eurystomus gularis
GCTGACTGGTCTGTAGTTTGCCATACTTAGTAGTGAATGTAAAATTAGTGATTTTCTTCTAGCTAATTTCCTGTCTTTCTATAGACTGTATCACAGAGAAAAATACACTACTGATAATTCATCATCTTATCTTAAAGATTGTGTAAAAACTGTTATAAATTTTTTTCCTCATCTGCTAAAAGTATTTATGATTACTCATTATTTCATTTCCTCATCTTTGAATAGAAAGGAGTACTGAAACATGTTCATGTTAAAACATCTGAAAATATGTTTTTCAGCAGTTAGGTATTCTTTCTGAATATCAAATGGGGAATATAAAATAAAAATTTTATATGAGAATATAAAATATCAAATAGTGGCAATAGCTTCAAAGACTGAATATTGTGGCTATTTTATTGAGTCCTTCACACTAGACTAAAAATATTTTATTTGGTTTCCTTTATTGGTTTTGTTTTATTTTGTGATATAGAATTAAAATTTGAATGAATGAAGAAGAAAAGACTTTTATATGTATGCTTTATAAAATAATTTCCCTGAAGGGTATATTGCATCAAGAATTGTTGACCAAATTTTCTTATAATATATGTATTTCTTCTCTTCAACATATCCTAAGAAACCAGAAGAAATTAAGGAAATTTCATTCAGTGTCATGCTTTATTTTTCAAAAAAATTCATATCTCATTTTTATTTCATGAAACAAAAATTACAATACTGTAATTGAGCTACTCTGGAAAAATAAGTTCTAAATACTCTAGTATTAAGAATTGTAAATGCTTAAGTGTTAAGTGAAGCCTCAAGACCTGATAAAATGATGGATAAGGATGTGTCTGTATGAGGCATGATGTGAACAGTGAGATGTAATCAAGCTTCTACAGTCTTCTATGAATAAAAGGTCTACCTTCAGTCTCTGGTGCTTGATAAAGGTGACATTTGTTACTCTGAGGTAGTGGTGGAAAGAGTATTTTCTCTGTGAAAGATTAATAAACGTGCTAACTCTTGATTCTGCTAAAGCCCAGTTTAAATTTATTCTGGAGTCACACATTTATTAAATAACAGTTTATTGAAATGTACTAAAACTAATAATAAATACAGTTTTAAACAATTTATTTATATAACTGAATGTAAATTTAACAATGTCAGACATGTGTAGAAGAGATATAGTACATGACATGAAGGGGAAAGATATCTTCTTAAAATGCACTTAAATTACGGCATTTTCCTTATTTTATATTTGGTAAACTTGTCTTTAGCTAAGGGAAGTCAAAACAATGGATAAATATAACAAAATATTGTAAAATCTTATAAAAACAGAGAGATAAAATCAGTGTTATGGACTCAAAAATTGACTGAAAAATGAACTACGATATATCATCTATAAGACTCCTCAAACTCCTGATTTTTGGGATAAAGAGGAGTGCAGTCACTGCAGAAGCTATCCATCAGTACAGTGATTTCTCTAGTATAATATGTTTGGAGGTCAGAGAACTGACAGAAAAATGAGAATATGGTAATGTTTTTGTGGTGGTTTGAACCCTCCCACTTGGCAACAAGGCACCACGCAGCTGCTCTCTAGATCTTACACCCCTCTAGTGAGATGAGGTGGAGAAAATGCGACAAAAGTCTTGAAGGTGGAGTCAAAGAACAGGGAGGGCTCACCCACCAATTACAGTCATTGACAAAAGACAGATTTTATTTGGGGAACAAAATTAATTTAAAAACAAAACCACCACCAATGTACGAATTGAATCAGAATAGCACAGTGATAAATAGAACCGGATCTTAAATACACCTTCCCTCCATCCTTTCCCTTTCCAGGCCCAGCTCTGCTACCTCCTCCCCACCAGCTGTGAAGGGGGCATGGGGAATGGGGGTTGCGGTCAGTCCTAGTCCCAGTTCTTTCCATGTTGTTTCTGCTGCTTCTTCCTCTTCAGGAGGAAAGCTTCTCACAGTCCTCCCCTGTGGCAATGTGGTGTCCCTCCCATGGGAGAGCCTTCCATGAACCTCTCCCACCAGTGTGGGTGCCTTCCATGGGCTGTAATCCTCCCCATGATGAAGTGCTCCAGCATAGACCTCCCTCAGAGTCACAGACTGAGAGCAGTCCTCTGCTCCAGCGTGGGGTCCTCCAATGGCTGCACACAGGATTCTTCTCCATCATGGATCTCTAAGGGCTGCAAGGACTCAGCCTGCCATCTCACCACCAGCTGCCCTGCTGTGCCTACCCAGCTCCTTCCTCACTGACCTGGGCATCCGGCTGGTTGTCTCCCTCAAATCCCAATCCACTCCCAAACAGACTTTCACCTCCTAAGTATGTTATCACAGAGGCCTTGATCAGCTCAACCTTGGCCAGAGGTGGGTCTGACTTGGAGCTTCTTGAAGCTTCTTATAGGGACCACACCAGTAGCCCTCTCCCCTACTACAAAAAAATCTCACCAGGTACAAAGCCAACACACTTCTGAAAATTACAAATATAACAAGGTTTTGTTTGTTTGTTTGTTTGGTTTTTTTCCTTCGGTTTTTGAGAAAAAGGAGCAGGGAGAAACTTGGTCCTGGTACTAGGAGCTACTTGACATAAGTTAATGAACTGTGGGTGTTGTTGATACAAGAAATTTAGCATAATTCCCATAACATTATAGTACATATTATGATGTCTGTGGAAAATTTACTGAAATGTAATTCCTCAGGCTATTTGCTAGGAATGTTTTGAGTGGCTAAAAAAATGCAAGGTTAAACTGCAGTAGCAATAACCACAATAATAAGATCATAAGTAATGATATTGAACTGATATACATGTAGATGAGTATTTTAGATATTCCGTAAGAAAAAGGTAGTGTTTATTTTATTACTGCTCCAGTCTTTGCTGGAGACAGCTACTGCAGTGTTACTAGCTTATACTCCATTTCTGTTTGGTAGACCTGCGACTGTATGGTAATAATTCCAGACTAACCAGTTAGAGATGAATCTACCAAAGTCAAAAATGTTCAGATAGATCTCCTTCAGCCTATAGGCATCTAGAGAAATAACTCAGCATGCAAAGCATCCTGAATTTAATCCTGTTGCTGCTGCTAAACTACTTCTGTTACTCATGCCAGAGAGGTCAGTGGCACTCCATCAGCTTGAAAGAAGAGGAGAAGCACACAGTAAAATGTAAAGCCTTAACCAGCAAGAAAACATTTTAAAAAGGACTTTTTACATAATCACAAAATTATTGAAGTTGGAAGGGACTTCTGGAGATCATCCGGTCTAAACATCTCATGCAAGCAGGGTCACACAGAGCAGGGTGCCCAGGACTGTGTCCAGTCAGGTTCTAAATCTCTCTAAGGATAGACACTCAACAACCACCCTGGGCAATCTGTTTCTAGTGTTTGACCACCTTAACAGAAAAAAAGTAAGGTTTTTTCTGTGTTCAGATGGAATTTAATGTATTTTACTCTGTATCCCTTGCACCTTGTCTCATTAGTGAGCACTACTGAGAGGAGTCTGGCTTCCTTTTACTCATTCCCTGCCATCAGATATTTATACACACTGAGAAGATCCCCCTTGAGCGTTTTTTTCTCCAAGCTAAACTGTTCTAGCTCGCTCAGCCTCTCCTCATATGACCAATGCTCTAATCTCTGTTATCTTTGTGGACCTTTGCCGGATTTGTTTCAGTATGTCTACGTCTTTCTTACACTTTCTTTCTCTACTTATATCTTACTTTTTTTTCTGTAGCAGAGCTCTGCTTCCTGGTTCTTCTGCAAAATCCTTCTAGGAATGACTAATTTCTAATTTAGGACATCAGAGACAGTGAAAAGTGGAAAGTCAGGAAAATTGTTGGAATAGCCGTGGCCAGGTCTTTGTGTGAGGCCTGAAATTAGCAGTTAAGTTTCCTAAATCCAAAAAGGACACAGAGGAAACAAGGCCATTGCAGAGAATGTAAATGAATTCTCTGATTTGTTCATTGTAAAAGAAACTGTTGAAGTTCTCAAGCATGATATTTTTGGGAGGTAGTGGGGAGATTAGGGTGTGTCTTAACAGAGGATCTGTCTGAAATCAGAATTATTGTGGGAGTGCTGTGGTCCAAAAGACTGAACAAACAGTAAGAATTCACTAGGACTGAAGATAGTTTTGAATCTCTTTCTTAAAATTCCCTTTATGTCTGTAAACCAGAGGGTGACGAATGTGATATTAATTGGAAGAAAAGCCTAAGGCACACAGCAAAGTAACTAGAGACTTGTAAATATTAGTGGACACCTGTAGAAATTTGACTTAAATTTGGGAAAAGCCAACATGACTTCTGCTTCAAAAAATTCTAGAATGTCTTTAAAGAGGAAAGTAAACATATAGATATGGATGATCTGACAAATAACAGTCTTTCAGCAGGTGCTTTAAGAAAACTAAACATCCACAGGATAGGAGAAACCAGAAAAAAAGGAGGAATATCATAGCTGTGATAACATTACTTCTGCATTCACTTGCACGCCTATGACACCGCTGCTTATCTTTCTACCTTGTTTAGATGGAAGGAACAGGCCCTCCACATGTCTTTAATCCACATGTCAAAGGTATTGAAGACTTTATAATTTAAAAAGGACTTTGAAGAGCCAAAAAAGATCTGTGCAGAAATCTGTGAAACCTAAAATATATGATAATTATTCTGAGACATTATTTTTTATTTATTAGGAGAGAAAAAAATCCAAAGTAAGCAGGAAAAAATGCATAAAGCTGGAATCATATAAAAGGTTTTAAGTTTCTGATAATTTCCAGGTGAAAAGTACTTTTTAATCTTCTCTTTCAGGTACATAGCGAGACATTTTTATTTCAGGCAAAGGAGTTCTAGGTAAACATAACTTCTTTGCTAGTGACAAATATTCTGGGCACATGGGTTATTCAAAGCACAGAGGTGATAAAAAAGTGATCAAAAAAGATAGAGACTGCATAACTTTTAAGACTTAATTTTGTCATTACTATGCAAATCTTTGCAATTTTGTCACTTAGTTGAACCACTCAGCCAATTAGACTGGGAGGAACTATATCAGTATTGAGAAATGGGTACACAGTGATATTGTACAAAAAAGTCATACAGCAGAGAGACTAGCATGCTTGGGAAAGCCAGTGATGCTAAGAATCTGTGTCAAAATAGTGACAGAAAGATGGATGTAGCTCATTTTCAAAACATTTAAAAATAATAATTATCACAGAATCACAGAATCGTTATGGTTGGAAAGGACCTCCAGGGTCATCAAGTCCAACCTTTCTCCTAGCATCACTCTAACCACTACACCATATCCTCAAGCGCTGCATCTATTCATTCTTTAAACACCTCAAGGGATGGTGACTCCACCACCTCCCTGGGCAGTCTATTCCAGTGCCTAACTACCCTCTCAGTGAAGAATTTCTTCCTAATATCTAATCTAAACCTCCCCTGACGCAACTTGAGGACATTTCCCCATGATACGATGATATGCGCACAGTTAAAATTTAGATAGTGTGATAAGCCCTCTCTTTTGTACTTTTGTTGTCCCCTTTTATTTTTTTCTTTAAAATGGGAAGATTTCCTGAATAGCGAATGTTAGTTTAAATAATTATCCCTAACAGACAACTTACATTTTTGTGCATTTCTAAGTTGTCCTAGGCAAATTCTGTTATCAGCAGTGAATTATTCGAAGACACCTAGCTAAACATGAATAATATTTAAAACATTTCTATATTAAATGAATTTTTATGTATATATCTCCAACAATTGTTAGAACGGCTGAGCTTTTGTGCTTTCTGCAGAAAAATAGGTAATATTCTTGAAACTATTACGTCTTTTTACATAACTTAAAGAAATCATATTTAATAAAGGTAATTTCTAAAAATCTCTTTCCAAACTCTTTTTTTGAGGTTCTCTGTTTTATAATGTTAAAATTACAAAATATAAACTGCAGATATGCAATAGAATATATTTGATCCTTCATAGTTGTGAAATGCCCCGTGTCTGATCTTACTGATGTGAATTAAATGAGTGCAGACAGCATGCAGTTGAGAATTTACAGAAATGGGTACATAGAGTGTTGTATTAAAAGCCTTAGTGGTAATCTAGAATGTGTTTAGACCAAATTAGTGTAAAAAAATTTCAATATTATATAGATACATATGTTCTGAATTAAATCTTTCCATTTATCGTGTAGCATATGAACTTTGTGAGAATGACAGAAAAATTCCCCATATTTGTTTTCGTTAAGTTCTCAGGCTGGTACCAACCAGCTCCATTTTACATGCAACCAGTCCCTTTTATATCCTATTTTGCCCATTCTCCTCTTTGTTCCTTGCTCTGCACATTGGATTTCCCTCGGCATAGTGCCACCGACCCTGTCTCCAACATCTTGCACCTTCAGATTTGCATCATAACCAATTGCAATATCCAGCTTTGTCTGAAGTCTCTTGATTGCCCATCAATTAGTAAGGCTGATAAGGTTTGTTTCTTGTCTTTGATTCTGCTATGTCTATCTGTTAGGTTTGTAGCCATTTAGTTTATGGCTTCCACCTTTTCCTCAGCATTTCATTTGACAGGGTCCTTCCTCAGATAATCTCAATGAGATAAACATTTTATTATTACACACACACTTATTGATCAGTGTGAGTGACCAGATTTTATTCTTACTACTGCCTCCCTTATTTGTCTATCAAGCTTGTGTTCTTGTAAGGCCACACCTCAAACATGATGTTCAGTTTTGGGCCCCTCACTACGAGAAAGACATTGAGGTGTTGGAGCACATCCAAATAAGACCAATGAAGCTGGTGAAGGGTCTAGAGTACAAGTATTATGAAGAGCGGCTGAGGGAACTGAGGTTGTCTAATCTGGAGTAAAGGAGGCTGGTTGAGTCCTCATTCCTGGAGGTTTTTAAAAGGCATGTAGATGCGGTATTTAGGGGCATGGTTTGGAGGTGGACTTGGCAGTATTAGGTTAATGGTTGGATTCAATGCTTTTAAAGGTCTTTTTCAACCTAAGCAATTCTATTATTCCATAATTCTGTGTTCTTGCTTATGGCTTTCCCCTTTTTAAATTATCCTCTTTGGCATTGAAAATCCCTTGACCAGATACCCTTAACGAAGTAGACAATCTATCCTTCTATATACCCTTAAAGTAACATTGCAACTAGTTAAACAGTTTGATTCCAACATTTTGCTTGATGTCACTCTGTAAAATGGGGAAAATTAAATAGCTCACTAGCATATTACTACAGAGTGAGAAAATTTGAAAAACTTTTTATTTCACAGCATATCAATTGCTTCAAAACTGATATGGCTTCATATTTTTGTGTGATTAGGCTGAAGTAGAGCATGGAGTTTTGAGAGCCAGTCAACACTTACCAAGGAACTCCCTTTGCAGTATCTTTTGCTCCATGGCAAGAAGGGATCAGAGATTTTAAAAACATTTTAGGGTGCATAGTTTTGATAAAATTATGCTTTTCTTGCAATTACATGTCATTCAGCACTAGTAGAAAGAATTGACAGAAGCAGTTAGAAATGTCACCTGCACAAATATAACCATATCCATTTAATAACTCATTGGAATCATGTTGTTATCAGGAACTGTTAACCATATGCATTCCTATACACTTTTTCCCCAGCAAGAAGGGAATATCTTCAATCACAATGATTTTTATTTTACCACAGAAGGAATGGGTCAGCACCTAAAATATATGTTGTCGGGAAGAAAGGGGTATACAGGGAAATCTACAGGTGTAGAGAGTAGTAATCTATTGTTTTTTATGTATGGAAAATGTAATGATAGAGGTAGAAAAGTAACACTCAGTTCTTACAGAAAGATGAGTATACAAGACTTTATAGAGATTTGTTTAAGAATATTTTAAAGAAAATATCAAGTATAGGAAACATTCTTTTTTTCCTTGTTAACATTGCTGTGCTAGCCTTTATATGTTTAATCCTTTCTTTGTTTCAAAATAATGCTTTCTGTTTATTACATACCGAAGGCTGATTATGATACATACCGAAGGCTGTTCATGATAAACAAGGGGCAGAGCCAATGACCTGGAATACATTTCAATTCATCAGTTCCTATTAGCAGTATCTGGATGTCTTCTGCACGAGTGTGTGGATACATGTAATTGCAGGTTTTGATAGTAAAGAAGTATTTTCAAAGGCAATATATGAAATGCCAGCCAAACGCTCTAGAACACAAACCTAATATTCCTTTATTTTCAGGAACTTTTGTGCTGGTTCATGTTGGGTTAGCAGATTTTTACTTCACAAAAATCTCTGGCAAATATAACACTTAAAACTCCTTTAGAGATAGTTTACACTTTGAGGATAATGTTTAGATACAAGAAAGTGTCTTAAAAGAAGGAACTAAGTGAAAACTCAGTAGTCCCTACATGTTTTGTAAGGGAAAAAAGTGCTGCTGGAAAATCATAACAATGTTAAAATGGGAAAACCCTGCAGGAGAAAAACAAAGCAAAACAAAAAATAAATACAAGGAAACCCACACATAATGTTTTATTGTTCAAACAGGTTTTTTGCTTAAGAGAAAATTGTTTCTGTAAAGCCTGGATTTCAAAATCAGCAGAGAGCTTACTTGATATGAACCTGCTTAAAACCAGCAAAGATCTGAAAGAGCTAAGAATTTCAGAGAAGCTCATCTAGTTGTTTATTCTCTTATTAATGCTGGAGCATGAATCCAGAATTATGTATTAGTGCAAAGTTTATAAATATATAAAGAGTGAGCTTTCTGAAGAGCTTTATCACATGAATGAGTCACATTTATCATCGTCTCAAAATAATCAGTTTTATGAAAATACTTTATTTAAATTATGAAAGTCTTGATGAGACCAGAAGCTTTGCTGAAATTCCTATAAGCAATATAGGACTCTAAAGGTACAGTCATAATTTGTATTATTCTTGGATTTGACCCTATTGTTTAAGTTTTCATCTGACATTTTGTAAAATTTTAGATTTCTTAGTCTAGGCACTCTACTGGGTTCCAAAATCTACAGCTCTCCTAGGGTCAGTGGTATGACAGTAAAATGAATCAGGATGTGTCAGTTTCTAGTCTAAAGAAACTTCATTTTAGGTAGTTTCCTTTTAGTGCAGTAACAGGTATCTTTCATGCTAATTTTCTTTCAATTGGCTAAAAGAAATTACTAGCTTGCCTTCCCATTCTCTTCATTCAGTTCGTCACCACCACTGTCTACATGATTGTCAGCCCTTTGAACTCAGTCTATGAAGACAGCAGATAAGTAAAGGCAACAAAGGTGGAATTACATAAATGACATTTATTAGATAGCTGTCGATGTTGCAAATCACCAAAACTTATTTAGCTGCATTCTTGGATTTCACTATTTTTTTCTCAGTTTAAAAGAAACTACAAAAAAATATATATATAAATAAGGTGAGATTCAGCTTTTCTAACTTAGACATCTTAAAGTATAAAGTCATCTGGAGCCTAGATTCTTTATAGAAGCAAAGAATAAAATAAAAATCTCTACAGGATGATTCCTAAAATGACATATAGAAGGTAAGTAAACTGCATCACCAAAAGTGAGATATCTGGTATTAGCTGTGGGTTTCACATGCAACGTAGGTTGCATGAGGCAACATAAGTTGAAGACAGACTATATTGTCTCTGGGACCATATGTCTTCTGCCTCTGGCTATGTCTTTCCACTTTCTCCCTTGTATTGGCACTAACAGCCCCATGGTTCTTTGCTGAATCACACCAGTTTGTTAATCTTCCTGAAAATGAAACCCACAGAAGTGCTTTTTCTTTACTAAATCAGTGGGCTAGTGTTGTCCTGCTCCTTCCACTGAGCTTGAGAAGGGCAGGATCACTTTTTTGTAACAAGATGGTTGTACACTGTGGGCAGCGAGAAGTGGGACTTCCCTTTTCAGCAGCAGCAGCCAAAACCTAGTTTTGAAACTGCTCCATTTCACAGTACTCATTGTACACTGTAATGCTTGCAGAAATGACAGACCTGTGGAGAGAGAGGCCAGAAACAGCTGGAAATGAGGTGCCAGTGCCTGGGAAGAGATGGTGTCCAAGACCTGATACAGATCATATAATTACAGTGGTATACGCTGAGGCAACAAAATGAATTCTAAGCTAAACATCTTGCTTGGCCTCCATAATATGTAATAAGAACTGCATGGTATCCCTGCTCAAAATGAAATGTCAGGAGTTGATCAGAATGTAAAAAAAGATGACAACTCAATTACACAGTTAATGCAATTAACCACTAGTATTGAAGGTACAGGCTAGCACAGAGAAATTTTCACTGCTTTTGCTTTGACAGATGAGTTCTATAGATGATTTTCTTGTCAGTCTTGTCCAGAAAACCATACTTCCTACCAAAAAAGTACATTAAAAAATAATTTTATGTTGTAAAATCAGAATAAACCGCAGAGCCAAAAATGTAAATTTAATTTGTAATAGCCCACACTTTAAAGCACTGATGTAAAAATTCCCATTAGTAGCAACTGTTAATAATGTATTCTTTGAAAACAAGGAAATAATTAGGGTTTTTTTTATACATTTGGGGCAACAAAATACTGAAAACTATTAAAAGAAGTAGTTTTCCCAAATTTATTTTGTAATGTATATTTAGAGGCAGGAGTAGTGTTGAGAGATTGACAACACACTTCACCTTATACAGGGAAAGGCAATTATCCCTTGTCGATTAGACACTAAATCACTGAGCTACAAGCAGCTGGTGATGCATAACACTCATTATAATTTCAGACTGTTGTACCGTTTCTCCTAGTTTTATTTAGCAGTTTTAAAGGCAGGATAAGATATTTTTATGGCAGGAAATTTAGTGAACATGTGGAAATAATAATAAAAAAAAAGTAGAAGAAAGGCTACTATATTTTAAACTAGGATGATGGTTATGCACCACCAGCTGTTTATAGTTCAGTGATTGAGAATCTAATTGACAAGGAATAATTACTGCCTCTCTAAATAGGGTGAAGAGTGCTTTTACTATGATAAGGTTGGAGAATGGCCACATTAGGAAGGATTCCAATGTTTAACAGAAATAATTTTGTCTTTTCCTTCAACATTTGAGGCTAAATTGTATTCTGAATTGTATCTGTATATCTCCACTAATGTCAGTGGGTTTGCCTTTGCACAATGGAACTTGGAAAAGAGAACTGACCTTGCATGCATAATTGAAGTAGAATACTACACTCATGACGTATTTACAAGGTTGTCTAGCATACCAATCAAATACAGACCTTACTTGTAACTATGTTTAAACCAGAGAAATTCCATGTAAGTCGATGCAAAGACAGAAGTATCTATGACACTATGTGACAAACTCTTTTCCCTTTCTCTAACTGAAGTATCTGGTTGATATTTGACAACATCTCAAGAAAATCAGGCTGCTGTGAAAGGAAAGTACCACTGTATCTGACAACACAATTTGAATCGTCATTGAACTAAGGTCCTAGGAACGTTTAAATATTTGGCTAGATATGTCATTTGGAAATGATGTGAAAACCAAAGTGAAAAAATTCCCACGATGGTAAGGAAAAATGCCTTAAAAGTAATTTCAGATACTTGTAGTAAAATAGTGTATTTCATAAAGGCCACTACCCTCTTACAGTCCTGCAAGGCTATGTAACGTTATTTCATGCTGTCCTTGTGTCTATCTGCCTTCCATCTGAGAAATCTTACAGTGGGAGAAAAGTCTAAAAATACTGAATTCCTACAAGCTTCATGGCCAGGTGAGAAGAAAGACCTCTACAGATGTTATTTTTCTTTGTCAGAGATTTCACTTAAAAGACATCACTGTATGATAGACAGCCTAATTTCAACTTGCCTTAATTTCAAATTATTATTTCCTGCGATTTACTCCTACCATAGAGTAATAATCCCCCTGTTGCCTGGTGTACAGAGCAGTCAGATAGGTAAGCACATCATATACAATATGCTGCAGTTCTTTTATTGATAATTTCACCAGTGTTTTATCAGTCAGCCCTTAGTCCTTGTTTTGTAAACCTTTTCCTCCACAACTGAATCACTGAAGTTGGTCTTCTAGACTCAATTTTTCTTGGCCTACAGGCTTTTTCTCTCATATCCTCTTGCTGTATTCACAACTGTGCATGCAGAGCAATATTCCCGGTCTTTAATATTCAGCATGTAGCCTCTTACCCCTTCACATAGTACTGGACCTTAGACCAATTTACCATCAGTCAACTAGATATCTTTTCTGACATCACCACATTCCAGTTATTTACTTCCCATTAAGTGTCCCCAGATTTTTTTCTCTCTTTGGTTTGTTATATTTCTCAAGCAACCAGATTTTTATCAAGTTCAAAATATGTTCTTACCTTCAAAACTGGAGTGCAGAATAGATAAATATGTCAAAACATTCTATGATTCTATGTCTGAAACTCTGAAAAACAGCTGGAATGAGAAACTTGCATAATAGTTTCCTACAGCAAAGATAATATCTACTTGGAGATTAAAGGAAATAAGAGAATTCATTTCTTCGGGAAGCCACAAGTTTTTCAGCTCCAGGTGTAACTTACATACATGTGAGCTTGTTTCAATAAATAAAGAGAGCACTATGTGTAGATATGCACTATATGCAACAACCTTAAACCATATGTAACCATATCTATAACAACACATACGAAAAAATAAATCACTACCAAAATAAAACCTGACATGAAGTCCTTCTGAGAAAAAGATGGAAGAAAACTAACACATACAAGATGATAGTCATGCCATTTTATTCACTAATAACAAGCATTTAGAGTGTAATGTAAGAACCTGTAGAGACTCTTTATAATTGTCATAAGTATTCCTTATAATTATCATAATTATCTCACTGTTTCCAAGCTTAAGGCCACAAGATGAATTCTAAACAAAAGACCTAATGGTCACTTGTTTGAATTCTCTGATGAAGTAGGAATTGCTTATTTCATCACAGTTTCATCACTGAAGAAAAGGTCTATGTCATGAAAAACAGTAAAGTGAAGCCATTGATTCTCTTTGTTATCTAAGTAGTTGTGTCATCAGTTTTAAAACTATCTAAATTTTACAGCCAAGAGCTAGATCCCTAGCTGAATCCAGGAGGTCCTTCATACAGCTGAGGAGGGATGATGAATGCAACTGTGGGGTGAGATTCAAAGCTACATTGCACAGATTCCTTGGACTATGAACTATAAACAATAGCGCACACTGAAAGTGTTGTGTGTGGTCAGTGCAAACTGCTAGATTAATAAGCAGAAGAAGATCTAGTCTTCTGCCTAATAGCTGGTATTTAATCAAGAAGCAGAGACAAATATGGTTCAAGTCCATTTTCAAGCTCTAGAAATTCAAATGTAATTCTCTTATTTCCCGGGAGGGTAATCTAATCACTCAGTTACTAGCTAAAAGGAGAACAGTGGTCCTTCCAACATCTGTCTTAAAATATTGAGCTCTCCCCTGTAGAAAATTTCAGAATTTTCTGTGCTGTGTATCTCAGGTAACTGGAAGCGTCAGACATTTGGTTCTGACCTCAGAGAAAGGCAAGTGTTCAAATGCCTTTCTGTGTGCTTAGCGTTTTCATTTGCCTTACTCCTGCTTACTAGAAGAGATCTGGGACAGATACCACTAACTGAGGTAGTTTTCTGGTCATCTTTCAAAGATGTTTTTTCAAACAATGGCTTAAGTCTATAATTGCTGAGTTCTACAACTGCTACTGTAGTATTTTACAGTTTCTTACTGTAGTATTTTACCGTTTCTTACTGTAATATTATACAGTTAACTTCTTAATTAGGTTTTTTTTTGTAAAAGGAGGCTGGAGGTAAGATATTATGAAGTTACATAGAAATAAGATCTACAAAATTTATTTTTGTAAAACAAACCAGTTACATTGAAACTCAAAACAATTCTACGTTCATCCTCATAAGACTTTTCTATTCTTCTTAGATAAAGTGTGATTTGATCTTAACCTGCATTTTTGGGTTACTCAGTATCATTTGTGATTTTAAAATACCCGTTTTCCTTTCAGAATACATTTATAGAGAACAGGTAACTTTTATGGCTTTCTTTTGCCTTCTAGCTGACAAGTCTGCAAGGTTAAGCATAAGATATTAGCTGTCACATTCTTACTTTGTTACCATAATGAAGAATCACTGGTGGATGGTGATTCTGACCCAGGTGCAAGATGTTGATGTTTCTTTAAGAAATTTTCTACATTATTTTTAGGGGAAATAATTCCTTTCACATTTGGACAGTCTATGGTTCTCTGCAAAATGTCTGCATGAAATCAAAGGACCTATCAAAATGAAGACGACCTACTGAGGTTAATTTATTAAATACATTTTTTTCACAAGATGTTTCTGTGAGGTTTTGTCATCCTTTCCCACTTACATTATAAAAAACATCAAGCACACAACATTATAAGTAAAACCTTTAAAAGGTAATCAGGTGGGTATTTCAGAAATCACCATTTTAGTTTCCTGAATAAGTTTTCTGAATAAGAAAACACAGTAAAAGTGCATTGAGAAGGAACACTGGCGCTGGAGAAAATAAAAGGGAGAAGAAAACCCAGAAAACATAACAATTTTGTTGTCTCCTAAGCCAGAATGAATTTAACAAAAAATATGCACTCTGTGGATGTTGTTTACCTCCACTTCGGTAAAGCCTTTGATACTGTTCCCCACAGCATTCTCCTGGAGAAACTGGCTACTCTAGGCCTGGACAGGCATATGCTCCATTAGATCAAACACTGGCTGGATGGCCAGGCCAAGAAAGGGGTAGTGAATGGAGTTAAATCCAGTTAGCAGCTGGTCACCAGTGGTGTTCTGCAGGCACCAGTGCTGGGGCCACTCCTGTTTAATATCTTTATCAACGATTTTGATGAGGAGATCAAGAGCACTCTCAGTATGTCTGCAGATGACACCAAGTTAGGTGGGTGTGTTGATCTGCTTGAGGGTAGAAAGGCTCTTCAGAGAGACCTGGACAGGCTGTACCAATGGGCTGAGGCCAAGCGTATGGGATTCAACAAGGCCAAGTGCCATGTCCTGCACTTGAGCCACAACAACACCCTGTAGAGCTACAGGCTTGGGGATGAGTGGCTGGAAAGCTGTTTGGTAGAAAAGGACCTGGGCGCGTAGATCAGCAGCAGGCTGAATATGAGCTAGCAGTGTGGCCCAGGTGGCCAGTGGCATCCTGACCTGTATCAGGAATAGTGTGCCTAGAAGGACCAGGAGTGATTTTGCTCCTGTACTCGGCACTGGCAAAGCTGCATCTTGAGTACTGTGTTCAGTTTTGAGCCCCTCACCACAGGAAAGACATTGAGGTGCTGGAGCATGTGCAGTGAAGGGCAACAAAGCTGGTGAAGGGTCTGAAGCACAAGTCATATGAGGAGTAGCTGAGGAACCTGGGGTTGTTTAGCGTAGAGAAAAGGAGGCTCAGGGGAGACCTTATTACTTTCTACAACTATCAGAAAGGAGGTTGTAGTGAGGTGGGGTTTGGTTTGTTCAACCAAGTAACAAGTGATAAGACAAGAGGAAATGGCACCAAGTTGTGCCAAGGGAAGTTTAGATTGGATATTAGGAAGAATTTCTTCACAGAAAGGGTTATTAGGCATTGGAATGGGTTCCCATCCTTGGAGGTATTTAAAAGACGTATAGACATAGTGCTTAGGGATATGGTTTAGGCAAGGACTTGTTAGTGTTAGGTTAATGATTGGAATCAATGATCCTAAAGTCTTTTCCAGTCTAGACAGTTCTGTGATTCTGTGATTTATAATTCTTTGAATGCAAAAGCAGAACCTTCTGAACCCTGCTGGGGCAACGCAGAAAGGTATCAAACTCACTAACCAACTTTGTCACCCATGAGAAAAACATGAGACAGAAGAGGTTAAAAATTGGCTGCCATTGCTGCCTCTCTGTGTTCCCTCAAAAACAATTCACTCCTCACACTGCCCTCCTCATTCTCCATACTTCAGAGAGCTTCACTGAACAGTGGTGATGGTCTCAGCCAAGCTCTGTTCTTTCCAACTTCATAGCTTATTAACCTGCCAGAGGAGCCAATTATCTGTGTTCGGATTTACTATCCCTCACATTCCCCCCTTTCTGAATGGAAATTATTTTACAGGTCAGTAAAAGATTTATTCGTCTAAAATAAATTCTGTGTCAAATATGACTCTCAATCAGTCATCCTGATGATATGTGCTTTATGTAACTCTTGATTTCCTGAAATCCTATTAAAGCTGTTTAGCAACTATAACTTTGCTTAAAATTGCAAGTCTGTGTATACCAAGCTCTTCATCAGTGTTGACAAGGCTAGGTCAGTAACCTAGATCACAGCTGAACTGACTTCAGAAACATAGTGCTCTTTCCCACAGAGCCTCTGAGAAACTTAGGTAGTAGCATCCTAATGTGTGCGGTGCTGAGCTTCACACTGGGCAGCAGATTGGCCACTGCCACTGTTCTTTGAAATTACAGAAAGAAGATGACAATGATGCTGTTCACATAATCACAGGACAGTTTAGTTTTATGGAAGGTTTATGGGAGGACTGGAGATCATTTAGTCCAAACTCCTTGCTCAGAACAGAGTTACTTAGATGAGGGTGCCCAGGACAATGTTGAGGGTGTTGAATATCTCCGAAGATGGAGACTACACAACCTCTCTGAGAAGCCTGTTCCTGTGTTTGATTATCCTCACCATAAAAATCCAGGATTTATTATGTTTAAGTGAAATTTCCTGTTTTTCAGTTTGTGCCTGTCGCCTCTTGTCCCTTTACTAGATACTACTGGGGAAAGTCCGGCCCCATTTTCTTAGCTCCTCTCACCCTCTCCATTTTGCGTTTATACACTTTGAAAAGACGCCCCTGGGTATTCTGTTCAGCTTCATCTTTTAATATGAGGGGAGCAACAATCCCATCTCTCTCAGACTGTCCTTCTATGATAGATGCTCCAGACTCTTAATCATCTTTGCAGCCTTTCACTGGACTTACTCCAGTAAGATTATATCTTGCTTTAGAGAGAGCAAAGTTAATCACAAAAGTCCAAGTCACGTACACCATGTAGCTGCATGCCTGGAAGCATGAAACTCAGCACTGGACAAGATGTCAAGCACTGGATGAGGTGGCAACCATCAATAGATTGATATCTGGTGTTATCTGGATTCCTGGAGGAGTGTGAAACTGAGTGGAGGCCTCGTGGTCCCAATCCCCCATTTTTCCACCCTCAATAAAAAGGAGCCATTACCTTCACCCATGCAGGTGTACATTAATGCACTTTGTGACATTAACATAAGTGATAAGATTGTCTATTGTCATCCCCACCCCCACGTATACCCTGGTGATGTCATGTAAAATTTGAGTGTAAATATTACCCCAATCTTGGCCCAAAAATTGGGACAGAATCAACTCAGAATCATACCGATGACTGGATGGATTGACTAATTTGCCCTCTCCATCCCCCCCACTCAGGATGCCTTGTGGGTAAGATTATTTACCTCAGCTCATGCTGAGTGATATACTTTTCCTCNTGATATACTTTTCCTCCCCAGATGTATTTCACATTTCTCCTCAGGTGCATTTCTATGTTTCCCTGAGTGTATTCTTGTTTTTTTTTCTTTTTCTTTTCATCATGACTATACTATCTTTTGCTCTACTGTATTTCTGTTCAATGTGCTTGTCTATTTGCCAGGCAGCCAGGCTTACAGCAGGCAAGTTGTTGTTAGTGTGCATGTGTGTCAGTTTTTTAGAGTGTTGTTGTTATAATATTAGTTATACAACCTTTAGTATACCTGTAGCTCTTAATTTATCACCGGCAATCCGAAAGAACCTGTAAATGTTGCTGTAAATAAACTATTATTATTTGTTCCCCAATTTGCATCTGTCACATATTCAGTGCCAGCCTCACAAGACCGGATTTATTCCTCTGTTTTCACAACACTTGCCTGTATCAGAGAGCCTAGAACTGGCCACAGCACTCCAGATACGTCTCACCAGTGCTGAGTAGAGGGGAAGGATCATCTCCCTTCATTTGCAGGCAATACTCTTCTTCATGCAGCCTGGCATGCCATCGGCCTTTGCTGCAAGGACACTTTGCTGCCTCATGTTTGACTCATCCATTGGGACTTTCAGGGTATTCTCTGTAAAGCTGCTTTGCAGTCTAGTTGGGCCCCAGCCTGTATTGATGCCCCAGTTTATTCCTCCTCAGGTTCAGGAATTGGCACCTGCCTTTGCTGAACTTTATGAGATTCCTATTTGTCCATCTGTTGGGGTACCTCTGAATGGCAGCACAACCATCTGGTGTATTAACTACTCCTCTCAATTTTATCTTGACTGCAAACCTACTGAGGGTGTGCTCTGCCCCATTGTTAAGGTCATTAATGAAGATGTAAAAACAGAATTGGCCCCCATATGGGCTCCTGGGCTACACTGCTAGTGACTGGCCTCCAGATGGACATCATGCTGTTGATCAGCACCCTCTGAATCAGGCAATTAATCCAGTTTTCAATGTACCTCACTTTCTCAGTCCCAGTCTTTGCACTGTGATGATATAGTATCATGAGATCCACACTTCAACACAATATACCCTCTGTTTTACCAATGCTAGTTTGTCTCTCTTCATAGGGCTGAGCTGAAACCTTGTTTTGTGACTGCACACAGCCTGCAAGAGGGAAAAGCTGTGTTGCAGGCAATCAGCAAAATCACTCAAATATATTCAGGAGCATGCGTCAGTGGTTCTGTACATGTCTGCAGACACCAGGGAAGAGTCAGAAAGACCTAGAGAGCAGATTGATTCGTGGCAAAAATTTGTGATGAAAATAGAAATGGAAGAATGGAGAAATCAAGGACAAGCAAATGGGCAAAAGCTTTCATTCTTCTTCAGGTGTGTTTCCATACTGATTATGTTCTACCCAATACTGTCTTCTGAAGTCCTCATATGACAAGACAGGCAGTAGTTTATCCACTTTGTAGGTTTTCAGGGATTAAAGTAAGCAATTGTTCCAATCAATCTCTGACCTTTTTCTCCTCACTTAAGAAAATATTCCAAGGTTTCAAAACATCCAATTTTTCCAAGCAGATATTTAATCTGTATTCTGGGATAACAAAGCTCTAGCATAGCCTTTTTTTTTCAATTTCTGCCCACATAACATTCTAAAAAAAATGTAGTTGTTGGATAAAAAGGAAATTTACCATGTCAGACCTGTGAGCAGACCTAAGATTTTATGCTTCCACTGCAATATAAATTATAAATTGAGATCTTCAAAACAGTCTTCATCACATTTTAATTAGTTTAAATGCTTACTAGTTGATTGCTGAATTCCCCATTTACACTTCTTATTGCCTGTGGTGTAGGCAAGGAAATAAGATTGCCTGGAAGTTCTGTTTCCACTCTGCAAAGCTTTAACTGAGCTTAAAAATAGTTGCTGTCAGAGCCTGAAGCAAAAAAACCAAGCATTAGGTGATTTTTCCAAGGCTCTTTTATCCAGGAATAAGAACGAAGATTTGTATTCTATTTTAAAAAGACCTAAACCTTACAGTTTATGAAGACAAACAGTGGCATTAGCTCAGATCTAAATATATCTGTACTTTAATGATGAAAGAGGGGGGAATCTGTTCGGGTATAGAAATATGGCCATATATTTACAAGTATTTTCGCTCAGTCAGGATTTAGGTTCATGCCCAGTGCACACAAAGCAATGAGCACACAGAGTCAAGATCTACCTTTTAACCTTTAATGCAGTTCTGCACAGAAAGGTGTGCCAAGTGACGGTTTGCAAAGCTAGCACACCTCTTCAGAGTGGTTGTATGGTTTTATACAGGCTACAACAATAGAAAAGCTACATAATACTTGTTCATTTGCTCCAATTAGTGGCTAGTTCAAGAAGGCTTGACATTAGCATGTACGATCTCCTCCCAGGGATGTGATTTCTATCCTGCTAATTAGTCCTGGATTACCTTAGGTTACCTTCAGATGATCCCACTTTCCCTTATCCTGTCCTGGTCAGAAGAATGATTTATCTTTGTTAGCATTAGTTCATTCCTGTGTTATCTTGTAATTCCCTTATTTTGAGGACCACATAAGTAGAGTTTAGATTTATCGTTATTTAATAAATAGACTTAACACTTGTGTTACTCTTAAACATCAGCAAGAGTGATAATGGGTAAACTGGGTAGCAAGCAGCATATCCATATTATATATAGAACTTGTGAATTTGTTTTCACTACTCCTTCTGTACAACTTTGTACAGGCAGAAATGGGATAAAGATCATTATACACTACCCTAAACTGACAGGCACAAAATGGGATTTTTTGTTTTATTTTAATTATAATTGCATGAGAAAGATGTTCCAAAAGAAACGAGTATCTAACAAGGACAACAGTTTCTCTATGAAAAGAACAGATAAGAGTAGTAAAGCACATCTTGAATATTGCACTGTACAGAAAGCTCAGGCAATCGAAGATTCATCACAGAAAGAGATAGAAAGGAAAAGATTTTTTCCTCTTGTCATTGCCACAGTATGACAGTTTTGACAATTCAGTAGGTTGCCAAACAAGGTAAGTGTGAAGTCTTAAAAGATGGCATGAACTTAGCTTTTGTGAAAAATGCCCTGACATAAAATTGAACTCTAAGTTGGAAAAGAACACTGTAAGAGACCACACATGAACAAAGAAACTTTGTCATTCCAACAAATACAAAAAACATAGTGTAAAATACACATTTTAAGAAACAACTACAGTGACTCCTTTAAATACAGAAATGTTGGTGTGATTTGAAGTAAATCTCATTATTTATGTTGTAATTCTTTTTATTTCTCTACCATAATTCTTTCCTTCTTAAACAAAAATGTTTCTGTAGAATCTGAAGAAAAATAGGAAATATACAGTTTATTACCATTTGATAATCTCT
Source organism: Eurystomus gularis (assembly GCA_013400335.1). Classification (NCBI taxonomy): domain Eukaryota; kingdom Metazoa; phylum Chordata; class Aves; order Coraciiformes; family Coraciidae; genus Eurystomus; species Eurystomus gularis. The sequence goes on from VZZY01011607.1 coordinate 20,848, forward strand.
TTATATAAAATCATCTGAACTCTAGTGAGATAACTGAATGTTTTGGCTACATAATGACATAAAAAAGCTGAAATAATATCAATAGATTAGAGTTGTATACAGTTACAATGCAACGGTGAAATCAATAGCACACGCGATCAAAAACTTGTATGTCCATGAGTGACTTACCTATATCCACATAAATGGTGATTAATAGACAGATGAACACCCTTCAGGGAAAACTATATCAGCAAGGGCTGATCTGGTTTGCTAGAGTCTTAGCAGTAAATTTACTAGCTTTTATAAAGTAATTGAATCAGGATATAGGTCTCTATCCCTCTTCTATTGTAGTCAATAGCAAGTCTCTATCCATTATTATCTTTATTTCAGGGACATTATTTATCCTTGCATGTCTTTCCAATTTTAATGGCAAAGCAAAATCATAACAGCTTCTAAAAAACCTAAAGGTCTATCAACATTAATCAGAAATACAGGTAAGTTTAAAAACTAGTTTTCACTACAGAAAACGTAGAATAAGACTAAATATTGTTTGAAAAAGGAGGAGGTATTTTTTGAAAAAATAAATCTTTCTTAAGCAGGAATATTTTAAAAAACAAACTAGTCATAATTCATGTTTCCTTCTAGATGGAAGACTTAACAGTCTTGCTCTTCACCAGATTCAGGTTCACAGTTTGAAACAAACTCCATTGTTGAAAAAAATTCTGTACTTACAACAGTGTCAAGGGTACCTACTCAAAGACTGACTAGGTAACTAAGTAGGAAGCATAACTATGCACACTTTTATATACTTGTGAGAATGTTTGAGTATTTTACATGTAAGAAATAAGAAAGTGATCTTTTAAACACAGCATATCAGACATTTAGAATCAATAGTCTATGATTCTTTCTAAAATGTGTTTGATTTCCCTTTCTTAATATCATGCTTTTAGACAAAAGGCACTATTTTCTCATCTGCTAGGAAGTATTGTACTTCCACAATAATTGGTAACCGTGCTGATTTCCATCATCTAAGGAGCCTGTTGTGGGAATGGCTTTCAATTAAAAAAAAAAAATCTGTATAAATAGACAGTGAGAAAGCAAGGTATATAAGAGTATGATAGAGGCACTAATGTTAGTATACTGAGTATTCTGTATTATTGAAAGATACTGTCAAGAGTTAGGGCTGGGCACTAGACAAATGATAGAAGGGGATGAGAAAGGGAATAAAGGAGAGAGACTTATGGATTGGAACAGAAAACTAAAACAGCTTTAATGAAAATAACAATAATGAAATAAATATATACAAATATAGACAAAACCAGCATTGAACCCAACCACCCCTGATGTCAATTATGTCACCGTCACCACTCATGCTGTGGGAATGTACTGAGTCCAGACTAGCCTCAGCAGTAGATTCAGGAACGCAGAGATCGGGATCAAAGGAAGAACAGGCAGACAACCACTGAAGATGAAGGCTTAACCTTTGTGGTCCCTCAGCTTTATACTGAATATGACATATATGGAATAGAATACCTTGTTGGTTGGTTTAGGGTCACCTGTCCTGTCTGCGCCTCCCTAAAAGTGCAGCCTTTCACTTACTGCACCCCCAATGTTGCACACAAGTTTTAGCAGTGACCTTGATTTCTATGCGAGCAAGTTTAAGCAAGAGACTTTCTGCACACCAGTCCTTTGTAACAACTATAAACATTAAGTGTTATCACTTCTAGAAGAAGACACTGGCTGTGAAAATATGCCATTAACTTCAGAAACTGCAGTTACTTAAAAGAGACTGAGCTGAAAAGTAAAATTACTGAAGAGAATCCAGTAGCTCAAACCAGGAAAACTACTTCTCTAGCAGGAGCTAATGCTGTATAGCTAAGACTTTAAAAACCATAATGTCACAGGAAAAATCTGTAGCAAGAGGTATAAAAGAGTTAATTTATTAGCTCAGGTGATCTCTTTGAATCCTTTGCAACGAAAACCATTAGTTCCTTGATTAAGTAAATGCATTTCAGTGATGCCTAGTATGCTGTGTATGTGTATGTATTCCTTGCATGTTTCATTCCCTTAGGATTTTTCTTCACGCTGTGTTATTGCAGAATTTTTCTACTTCTAAGTTTTCTGTAAAATGAGAAAATTCCGCATTTTAAAAATAAGTTACTCCAGAAACCTTCTGCAGAAAATGGGTGTCAAACAGTAATTTATTTCCAGGTTCTGAAAAGTTCAATGTCAGAAATTATTGAACAAAATAAGTCTTCAAAACAAAATAAAAAATCAAATTTTTAGAGGCCATTTTGAAATACTGTTGCTAATTCATAGGTTCTAATCAAAAGATGTGATTTAAATAACTCTCTGAAACTTTCTAATATTTAATTTATATTATCAAAACGAAGAAAAAGTCATGATGGTCTGGGGGTTATGTGTCAGCCCATGAATTCTTTTTTGTTTTATGAACTATCCTTTTTGATAGTAACCATCAGTACAGATCAGGATCTCCATTTCATAGTAAGAGTAGATGACATCTGGTAAGATGAATAAAGTCATCCAGAAGTCATCAAAATAGAATAGTCCTGTTCTGTTCAGAAAAGTGGTTAATATTAGGAAAGGCACTGACTTTTAATGCTATGAGAAGAAGCTACTGACTACCTCCAGGATTGGGTATAGCAGATTAAATAACCTCAGCTAGTAGGGATGTAGGACAGTGTGACAGACTGTCTTCAATGACAGCTCTTCTCAAGAAAGCAGGCCATCAGAAAAAGACATCTGAAGTAAGGAAGAAGGTTGGAAGGAGGCTCAGAAGAAGGTGTTATCACTCTCTACAACTACCTGAAAGGAGGTTGTGGAGAGAGGGGTGCTCATCTATTCTCCTAGGTAACAAGTGATAAGACTAGAGGAAATGGCCTCAAATTGTGCCACGGGAGGTTTAGGTTGGATATTAGGAAAAATTTGTCCACTGTTATCAAATACTGGAACATGCTGTCTAGGGATGTGATTGAATCACCATCCCTGGAAGTGTTTAAAAGTCATGTAGATATGGTGCTTAGGGACATGGTTTAGCAGTGGACTTGGTAAAGTTAGGTTAATTGTTGGACCCAATGATCTTAAAGGTCTTTTCCAAACTAAACAATTCTATGATTCTATGGCTCTATGATTTTGGTTTAAGAACTGAAATTTACTGATACAGCCTTTCTCACATGCAGTAGGCACTGATCATTATGCATAATAACCTAATTAATTTGTAATAAATATAAAATGTGTAAATTCCAAAAGCTTGGTTTTAGATTTGATTTCTTTTTAAATTATTACACTGTGAGCCAGAGCAACCATAATAAATTGAGAATATGGATGCTTATGTATGAGATGATTGATTTAAAGTTAAGCCTGTTTTGTGTGGAAGATTGACTAGCTGACCTTCAGAGGTCCCTTCCAGCCCAGATATTTCTTTGATTCTGTGGCAAGAACAGAAACATCTTACTGCATTGATATTGGGCCAAAAGTTCTGCAAAGGGAAGAGCTTAATCATAAGGAAGATTAATGTTTATGAAAGAGTTTCAGTCAATGATTTTTATGTGTCACTGTTCTGCAAATGCCCAGTGTTAAAGGCAGTCTAGAATCTCTTGAAACCCACGGGGATTTGAATGGATATAGGTTCAGTCTGATAACCAAAAGTATAGATCTTACTCAAGAAATGGATTTAGACAAAGGCTGAACAGTAAAAGACAGTTGAAACTTTGTAATGACAATTTTTCCATTGAGCTTTGAATGTAATATCTTTCCTCAAGGCAGAAAGTATTGGATCCATCTTACCACATTCAGCTATCTAAAGTCAAATGTTTAGTCTATGACAATTGTGCAACTTATCTCTACTGTCTATAGAGAGGCATCTCAAAATGAGATGCAATCTGTTATTGCTGACACATGGATTAATTGACCATTGCATGGTCCAGAACAGATATACGCATACACATAAAGCTATATGAGGTAATCTACCCTACTGTGGTGGGTTAACCTTGGCTGAGTGCCAGGTACCCACCAAGCCACTCTATCACCCCCCCTTTCCTTCCCCGCTCCCTCCTCAGCAGAGCAAAAAGAAAGGGGAGGAATATAAGATGAGAAAACAAAAAGCAGTTTAATAATAATAATAGAAGCAAAGCCAAGCAAATCCGCGCGCGGAAGCAAAGCAAACAAAGTTTTATTCTCTACTTCCCATCAGCAGGCGATGTTTGGCCACTTCCTGGGAAGCAGGGCTCCAAGACGCGTAGCGGTTGCTCTGGAGGACAACGGCACGGCCCCCCTCTCCTCCTCCTTCCCCCTAGCTTTATAGCTGAGCTGACGTCATATGGTATGGAATATCCCTTTGGTCAGTTTGGGTCAGCTGTCCTGGTTGTGTCCCCTCCCAAGATCTTGCCCACCCCATCCCACTGGAGGGGTGAATGCTGGGATCCTTGCTCAGCAGTAGTCACAACACAGGTATGTTATCAGTACCCTTCTAGCTCCCAGCACAAAACACTGCTGCTATGTGGAAAACCAGCTCAGCCAGACCCACTACACCTACGTATCCAACAACATTGTGATTATATTTAAAAAGCAGAAGAAAAGTACTTCTTTCAGTAAAACATTTCCTGAATATTTGTAGAACACCAGGAAAAGCTTGCAAATTCAAAGATAAGAAGTTCCTGGGTATAAATGAGGCTATAAAGTTTTGTAACCAAAGTAATTTCACTTAATATTATAACTAAAATTCTTATTTCCAAGACTTTTTTCTGACAGTTGTGTTGACCAAACTGCTTATGATCACTCTTTAACTCTCAAACATAATTAGCACCTTTTCCTCCTATACAAAACCAGGAAAAAAAAAGGATGGATTGGTTTTAAAAATTGTACACCTTTCTAACATATGAGATACCAACTGATAATGCCACAGGTCTAAAAACATAGATGACACAATGTACTAATGCACAACTGTAATCCATTAGATTGTCTTCCTAAGAAAAGATGTTATTTTTTACAAAAAATGTTATTTTTTTAACAAAAGTCCATCAAAGGTATTCATGCTGAAACGATGACCCCATCTGATTCACAAAGAGAAAGAGGTATTAGAACACCACCTCTCAACCTTTTGATTAGGTATGAAGGGAAGCAGTAAACAGTGAATAAAATAATCTAGTGTGGTCAAAGGGGTGACCTCTGTGAGTCCTGGGCAATGGAAATAGGAATAGAATCTAAACAAAAAAAGAAGAAAAATAATGGCCCAGTCTACTGAATATTTGATCTGTTCATATTTTAAAAAAATAATTTAAAAAATAAACATTGGAATAGGGGAAAAAATGAAAATAATTTGAAAGTTTGGTACATAACTAACCTTACATAGTTTTTACTATGAATATTTTTGTAGAATTAACTAAAATGGTTGGTATCAAAAAGAAAAAAGTGGTATTGCATCAGAATTGTATGTTTGCCCTAAAATCAAGGGAGAAGTGAGAAACAGGAAGCAAATGACTTGTGGAAAAAAGGAAAACTGAAAATTGAAAAATAAGCCTTGGTACTATCAGGGTAAAGTTGATGAGCTATTCAAAAGAGGAGTTTTTCATTCTGTGGGCAAAAAAGAAGGATGCTTCAAAGAGGTGAAAAGTTATAGCTATGTAGATATCTATTGCAAAAGCAATATGGAGTCATGTGAACTAAGAATCAACCCTTAGAAAATGCTGTGCTAAAAAATGGTACCAGAAGTGAAAGGAAATTTTTACATGGTATTCATCTCATTTCAAATAAATGTTTACATATTAGTGATAGCAATGTATAATATAAGTTTATATTCCATTGAATATTTTCCTAAAAATTATTCTCCCCATCAAGTGAAACAATATTAAACACTAATATTAAAATTTATTTTGGCAACAACGTATTAAAACTTCAGCTCTATACAGTGATATCTAGAAATCAACATGATGGTATATTTCTACACGACAAATCCTCTCACATTATCAGTATTGGCTATTTTTTCAATAAGTTTAACTGATTAATAGATTTATGAGATACAGCAAACATTATGGTTTTGGACGTGTCTTTTTGCCTTTATTAATTTACTTTAAAATATGCTTGAAGGTCACTATTGGAATGCAAAGTCATACATTTTTGCATCTCTTCCATTTAATGATACATATTAGTAAGAATATCCTCTCCTAAAACATTCTGTCCCCAGCTGCCCACACCAAAAGTAACACTTGAATTTTTCTGGGTACTACCGTTAATCTTTTACCAAAGTCCAGTAAAGGTCAATGCAGGAATTAAGAGACATGCAGTTCTTATTCCATACACTAATCAACACATGCAGAGGCAGCTGATTGCGTTTCAGCAAGTCCTTAATTCCAATACTTTATACATGTAGTATGTATAAATATGTAAAAAACATTATGTGAAAACATACCGTATATATTTGAAAGCTATGAATTACAGTTATCAGTGTCATTTAGTGGTCTATTGATCTCTGGAAACAATGAAAAAGAGGAATGGCTGAACTTGTAACACAGTATTGTTTCTCTTTTCTTCCCCCATATCAGCATCAGCCTAGACTAAAGATACTCATTTTCATCTTAACACATAGATACAATGTTTGCTTTCAAAGAAAATTAAATATCCTGTAGCTTTTAATCAAATTGTTCAAGGACTGCCTTGAGGTATTGGTTCTTCCTGTTTTATAATTTCACAAAAATTAAGATGAAAAGATGTTTTTAGTTTCTGGGTTTAAATGAGAAATAAATATGTTAACTGTTTTGTGATTAGACAGAAAGTAGCAACAAGATATCTCTGCAGCCAGATTCCACAACCCATGTTAAAAATCAGGTATTTATTTGGTTTTCAGAACCAATCTCCTTTTGTACTCAGAAATGTCAAATTACCGTTGGACAAAAGGTTTGCAATCCATCTGCCATTTCACAAGGGCTATAGTGCCAGCAGAGTGCAATAATCTTGTGGAAGTCCCAGAGATGGGATTATCAGAAATCTTAGAGGATGTAGAAGACTGATATAGTAATGTCATAGACAAAGAAATTAAATTATATATGCTCAGAATGACACATATTTACTGACTTATGTTAATAACAAAGAATTATTTTCAGGTAGAAATTGCATTAGTAACTTCCTATTTATGGAATTAAGGCTCCTCTTATAACTCCACTATAGCTGACATATCTCAGAATGACTAGAGAGAAACATTTTTGATAACAACTCTGAAGTTAGACATGCGCTTTTAAAAGTACAGTACAAGACTTTCATTTGTCATTCTTCATACCAAGTTTTGAATATTTTATGGCTACATTCAGGAACTAGATGGCTGCTTTAGAATGAATAATTAAAACTAATTTTAAAATAACCGTCTTTGGGGAATGGGTGTCTCACTGAACTAAACAATTTCTATTTCTGTTCTCAACATTATTTCCCTGCAATTTTCTGACCTGATTTGCAGTACACTCTTGTATATTTCAGGAAAGAAATATGCCAAGGTATCATGATGGGGAATAAAAATTCTGGCACTGTAAGATTGCCACAGAGAATTTAGATGACTAAGCAGAAAAATACCCGTTTTCCACACAAGCTAGACCTACCTTCAATGTTCATCAGGTCTGAGAGTAGTTTTAATTTCTTCTTTAAGAAGCTTGTCTGGTCTAGACAGACAAGAAATCCCTGTATTACAGAGGTTGCCAGAGACTTTTTAGAAGATGATTTTCCTGTCTAAAAATGTTGAATGACTGGAAATGTTTTGTGGAAATGTACCAGTCTTGAAGAAACTTGAAAGGGTCATGAAAGAGAGATTTTTTCCATTAAGAACTGTGTATTCACTATTGCAGAATATAAAGCACTCAAAAGTCTACTTCAGAAGGAATTTTTATCAGTACAGATTGCTATTTTTTAAAATTATATTTATAAATTACAATTGTTTACTGGTATCATGGCATTTACTATACTGGTATCATGGCATTTACTATGTAACAAAAACATCCATGTTTATTATTTTTGTAGCATTCCCTAGCTGGCTTGGGCAATCATTTTCCTAAAGAATACAGCTTACTTAACAGCTCAGGAGAAGCTGTGATGGATTTCAATTCACTTCAAAGCCTGTTTTTCTGTTGTTTGAATAAATATTGAATGTGAAGAAAGTACTCTGTGGTAAATATATACACTTTTAAATATAAAGAACATATCTGACAGAAAAATTCTAAGCAGATGTTTTGCCAGGCCCTGACAATAAAGCCCATGACAAAAAAAATCTGCCTTAGATTTGGTTCGGGCATATAAAATAAATGTAACGCACTAGAAAGAGGGTCAGACAACTAACAGCTGTGACAAAGTGATTTTTATGGAGATGTTCAGCTCACAAGAACATTACAAGTTTTCCAGGCATTTATTTCAATTAAGCTTATATATCAGGGGTCAGAGTCTCAGAAATGCTCTGGAAAAAAAATCCTAATTGGATGAACTGTAGGGACTGCAAGATTTCAGACTAGTGACAGACACTGAAATTTCTAGACTGCTATCTTTGCTGCAGTTCCATTATTCTAACACTGACAGAAGAAATAGAAAGACACAGAGACAAAGAAAAATGTAGGTTTGAGAAAAAAAATTGATATGTCTGTCCAGAAACCCTATTGTATAAGGAGAAGTCATAATTCTTTTTCTTTGTTTTTCTATTATGTCAGTCACAGTAATAGTGGAGTCTCCAAAAACTTGAATATACATGAACAAGTGTTTTGAAGTCAACAGCCAAGAAAAACATTGGATGCATTTACTCATTTTTTACTTTGAGCAGTATTTCAGAATTCCGTGGGTAGAAATAAGGGTTCTGTAGTGTTCTTTCTGGTCTTTCGGATGCCATCTTTCCCAATTTCAGAGGTCATTGAAGGTCAGAGGTTTTCTTAAAAGTTTCCCCCAGCAAATTATAAGATTATGTGTCATTTCATCTGAGATGTTTTTCATTAACTTGTGCTGCCATTTAAAAACCCAACAAAGAGGTATTGGCTGTATCACTTGGGTGTTTAGTTCAATTATGAAACTAAAAAGAATGCTTAGTAACTCAAACAGCTGTTAAAGTATTTAAACCATGTTTGCTTAAACCATGGAAACTGAAGCCAAATTTTGCAGAACTGTGTAGGAGACAAAGGTGTACTTTTCTCACGTTGACTATAGCACCCAGTTACTGAAATTAATGGTCATTTAAAAAATCCACATGCAGGATCACGCATTAAGAAGCAAACTATCCTCATTTCATTACCCTTACAGATTTGTTTATATAGACTTGAGAGAAGCAATAGATGTTATCTGTGTTAATTTATAATATCCTTGCAAATAAAATAATATTATTTAAATGCTAGACTAATAGATCTAATTTTTGCTTTCTACACTTCCAAAGCACAAGTGATATCAAACACAACCACGCATATTTTTCTCATCCAAACATTTATTTTGGAAATGAAGATATTTCTAATAAGATTTTTTTTTCTGATTAGGTTTCTCATTTTCTATTTCAATAAGAAATTAAAAAGAGGTGAGGTGTGCTGAATGTTAGGTAGAGTTCTTACTCTCACATTGTTATGCAAAACTGATGATCTGGTTTTTAGGTATTCTTTGCCTTCATGACTAGTGACTTCATACGTAAATTGACACGGCAAAAACTGTGGCTGTTTGTGACTACATTCTTGGAGTTCTAAAAATCTTTTAAAATAGTATGAATTTTCTAAATGTTATGGCAAATTCCTAACATGTCCAATTTCAACAAGGAAACAATAGCTAACTTGTGATATTTTGCTAAGTACTCTAATTTTTTGTGCTAAATTTTTATATATCCAAGACAATGTCTTGGTGTTTGCTTTGCTTTTCTGAGAATGCAAGCCATAGATCAAGTCTTATATTTTTATAGTAAAAAAAGTAAAAAAACCAAAATCTATGTTGTATCTATTCTAATCCATTTGTCCTTTTAGAAAGGTCATTTTTCACACATAGAGAGAATTTATGGAACTCATTACTGTATTGGTTTAGTAAGAGCTGTGGCTGCTCTGCCGCCCCCCACCCCCTCCCTCTGCCGCG
>VZZY01011608.1:0-19716 GCA_013400335.1 Eurystomus gularis
GAAGGCACCATCCCTGGTGGGCTGGCTTACCACCTGAGTCAGGAAGGCCAGATCCGTACTCCATCTACAAGAGATGTCGGTGTATCTTCTCCTAAATTGTGTACTGTTATCATGGTCATGGCTATGTTTTACCCAGCCTCCCTGTTTTTGGTTTGTTGTTTTTGGTTTTTTTTTGTGTTTTTTTTTTTTTTTCTATTTGAGATGGTGACCAGCACTGCATATAATAATCTGGGTGTGATCTCACCCCTGAATTATAGAGGGCTCAGCACAGTCTTTGTATCGTTTCATCCTGTTCCTCCTGCATTCTGACATTGTGGTTGGGTTTTTCGCCACAGCTGCACAGTAAGCTGAGCTCAGCATTCAGCTGCTCCTATTGCCATCTCAATTCCTTTCTTTGCTAAGACAGTTATTTCATAAATGTGAAAGACGTGTGAATAATGTATAGTTTCCCCCTCTTTAGAGATATTATTTGCATTTATCAATGTTGAATATAACTTATTATCACATTGTCTATTTGCTTAGGTCTCACTCAGGTTCTTCCCTGTTTCTTTTGGTCTTCGCTACCTCAAATAACATTGTGGTGTTTGTGATTTTGTCGCTCATTGGGTGTTCTCATTTTCAGTTAAGAAATGTGTTTAAGTAACATGTAACAGTCTAGAAATGAATTTCCATTGCAAAATTAACTCACTGCCATAAGTAAGGATTTGAATCCTGCTGGAGTATAACCACTGACCAATTGAATTCACTCACTAGGTAGTCATCTTTAAAATATTTGGGAGGTGGTAAGACATAGTTTTCTTTAGTGTGTATTAAAAAAAAAAAAGTGTGAAGTTTGTCATAGCATGTTCTTCCAGATGTTTAGATACTCTGCTTTTAAAGGTTATTTCATCCCATTTGCTAGGTCTAATTTGAAAACTCACTTGTCTAGAGGTCTATGTGTTGGCTCCTGAGTTTCTTTCCAAATGCAATGTGGGGCTTTGTTAATTCCCCAATTTGGTTGACATTACTGAATTTTTAAGTGATGGAGGTTCCTCATATTGCAAGGCATTTAGAGATCACTGGTGTAATATTTGGGAGTAGCAGCTCTTGCGGTTTTTTACCATACTGGTTTGTTCCTGAGCTGCTGCTTCTTCTGGTTCCTCACTCCTCAGCAGTATTGTTTCACTTTTAGTGCAGAAAAGGATGGAAAAGAGGCCAGAGCAGAAATTTTTAAAAGGGGAAATGTTAAACTAGTTTATTTTAAATGAATTGGAGATTAATGAAGCTATTCAAGATGATAGCTTTTTCGCTTACCATGTGAACAGTAGGAGAGTGCTATTGGGGGCATGTTTCAGTGAAGTGGGACTTGAGACAAAATAGGGAAATAGGTCAGGATAAGAGGAAATGAAAGCATGGATGAAGGTTGCAGTGGAAGGGAGACTCAAGGAAACTGTAATGATGATTAATAAGGCTCCTCTACTAAATAACATTTCCCATCTGCACATCTGAAAGCTATTCAGATGTGCAGCACACTTTTAGAAAGTCCTACAGGTAATAAAGGCAAGTAAATTAGATATGCAGTTCCCAATCAATGTATCAGAAGGAAAGTTCAGTGCAGTCTTGGGCTGCACTGTTAATGCTATTACTATTGCTATTTTTAGCTCTATTTCCTAAGGAAATGAAGTGGAGGTAATTGATGTCCCCCTGTAAGAACTTGTTGGCCAGTTTCAATCTCATAGCCTGCTAAAGGACAGCAGTCCTACTGGTGCCATCACTAAAGGAGGCATGGGCAGAACAAAGTCCTCATCTATGCTGCTTGGTCCACCAGCCACTGAAAGGCAGTGACCACCTGGCCAGTCAGCCTGCCATGCCAGATATCCAGACAGCACTGTGTAGTGCAGGAGCAGCCATGGTCATTGCTGCCACTTGCCGTGCTAGTAGGGCACGCCGTGCTGAGTAGAGTGTGCTAGTGGGAACAAGGAATGGACCTAGGCTAGGGAAGCAAAAAGCTGCTGAGAAGATGTTGGGAACATAGGGAGGAAATAAAACATTGTGGTGCAATACAGAGTGCACACAGTTGTAAGAGAAGTCAACCTGAGATGTGTTGCAAGGTATAAGGAAGATGGACAAACCCAGACAGGATGAAGAGAGTAGTTTTGTGAGAAGTGGAACTACTGATGCCTCATACTTGTGTCTCATCCCCTGTAACCTTCTCTCTCTCTGAAGTAGGAAGGGGGACCCTCAGGAGCGCTGGGGCAGAGACCTGTTCCTGAAAAGGGGACTTTTGGAGGGATAAGACACAAATCATAAAAGCTTCATAAATTCTGCAGTTTGGAGCACCTTGCTCTCACCATTATGTAGGAGGATCAGGAATTGGTTGTGTTAGACCCTGTATAAACATACAAAGAGAAGATGGTCTCTGCTTTAAAGAGTTTGTGTGTACAGAAAGACATCATACTGTAGACCTGACATACTGAGTAATCTGAGCTCTGGGGGAATTCTGGGTGGAAGAGAAAACAAGGGAAATGCTGAAGGATATAGAAAGATTGAGGATTTTTTTAATCAGGAAAGATTAGAAGTGGCAATTACGTGTTAACTTAGCAAGAAGTTAGGGGGGGTAGCCTGGAAGGAATTTACAACAATATGAAAAGTTTCTGTCCCAGGGATGGAGAGGATTTCCTTTAAGACTAGAAATGCTCAGTGGTTAAGGAGGAGGCAAGGGACAAAATACACTGAATATTCTAAAGAGCTTTGTGCCTGTGAAGGTGTTAAGCTGATAAATGCACCATGGCTTCTGCCACTTGCAACCCAGCTCAAACACACTAGAATCTGTGTTGCCAGGAAAGGCCTGACTGCTGCCTGTGCCTCTGTCACTGCTGACTCACATATTTCTAGGGAGAGAAGCATCAGCTCAAGCACAAAATTAAGAAGGAATACGGCAATTAACACTTAGCCAGACTGGAAGCCTCACCACTGTTTCCTTGGCTGTAGCCAAAAGCCACAACTCTAAAGAGTATCCCAGACTTTACTGGGTACCATCATCAGGAGTGATAAAGTCTGGGACCACCTCCATCCATGATGGCAGCAGTTTCTAGCTATTGCTGCAGTCCAGGAGGGACCACTTATGGTTTCCTTTTTAAAAAGAGGATCAGAAGGCCAAAGCAGGCAAGAGCATATATGGAGAGAGCACTACAGAAAAGGAGTTACCTACAGAAGGAGGGAGAGCAGCTGTATTACAAATGAGAAGAAGCTGGGCAGGAGCAAAAGATGTCAACACTGAATTCCAGGAGGATGCAGTAGCTCAACATTTAAGGCTGTGTTAAGGTCAAAGAAAACGAGCCAAGAAAAAAGCTCATGGTGTGCAGAAGATGAGATCATTAACTATCCCAGGCAGCTCCAGTGCTCTGTCTCTGCCAGAGCCTGATCTAAAACCAGGCTGAGTTTATCTCTATATAAGAATGAGAGGTGCCATTTCCCCCCTTCCTGCATTCTTGAGAAGAGAGAAGGCTGCAAAGTGAGAATATGTCAGGGCAGATGTGGGAATGTGCAGGGAGTATAAGCAGTGACATCAGGCAAGGTGGCAGGAGAGTAATGGAGGGGAAGAAATTTGAAATCATGACAGTGGGGCAGGGGAATGGGGAGGGGGGTGGAAGGAGTGGGAAGTGGTGCAAATGGGACACGAGGTGAGGTATACCCCAAGGGATGTGGGAAGGAATAAACAACATCCTGGGAGCAGTAAAAAGCAGCAGCAGGCAGGGAGCAACATTACGGAGATTTAGACCAATCTTGCATTGAAAGGAAGTGACACGTGCTCTAACTGCTCAAAATACACGTTGGTAAGCTGCAATCCTGCATGTGTACACTTTTTCAATGATAAGGAAATGAGTAGCAAATTAATTAGGAATTGGGAGCACTGCTCAGATTGGCTGGCAATCCATAAAGAAAAGATGGTCAAGTGCCATGACTGAAAAGGAGCTTGGAGCTCAGAGAAGGCTTGGGCATTTGGCACTCAAGCTAACAGAGCTAGATCAAACACAGCAAAAAATTTGGCTGGCAAAGCATTGTACTTATCCTGAAACTGGCTTGTGTCACTGCAGCATCACAGTGCAATACAATCTTGTAGGTGCATTTTCCCTGGACACTGAGCTAAACAGGCAGAAGAATGTCTACTTATCTAACAGAAGAAGCTGATGTGAAGAGGATAAGGATGTTGGGCACTTCCAGTGCTGGGCTAAGTCTGAATTGTTTGTCTGGCCTCTCTCTGACGGTGACTGATGTGGAAGGTGACAGCTATCTGAAAGGTGTCTCTACCTTCTGGGGCATTAACTAGCATAAATCATAGCAGCTGTACTAATGCAAAGAATTATTTTTATGAACTGAAAATGGGGTGTTAAGCATGGTTTGCTCAGCCTGGTCTGTGAATGTCTAACTAAAAATGATGAGAGCAAACTGATCCTGGAAGAGGAAAAAAAACCAAATGAGCATTGGAAAAGTGAATGCTGATGCTACTTTGTTCTGCTGCAACTCACAGCTGTCCTCATGTGATGCCTTACTTGCTCCATGCTCCAGCTCAGAGAACTGTAGCTTGTTTGCCTGTGATCTCCATATGCTTAGGCACTTTGAAAAAATCAAGCTTTAAATGTGATTGCCTTGATTATTAAATGTCATCCAGCTTGGATGAAAGAGGAATGACTGAGCTGGGGCTCATCCAGTACATAACTGCTGGTGATTACCACAGCAGGGAACACCTCCCAAAAAGGTGTCCAGACCTTGCTTCTGGCAGGTGTGGATTAATCCCATGTGTTAGAGATTGGTGTAGGTGCCAAGATTTGAGTCTCTCTAGTGATGATATGGTTTTATTTTGCTATGGATTGCTTGGTCCTGTATTGAATGATGTGGGGATCCTGGTCTTGCTACCTTCCTATGGCAGTGAGCTCTGCTGTTTAATCATATATTGAAAGGGGGAGGGCGGTATTTCCCATCAGCCAGGTTTGGATTTGCCATCTAATGCCACTGTGTATCCTCTTGCCCCTGCACTAGGAGGACAGAAGTTCCCTAGTTACCATTTTTGTTATTTTATACACTTCTATCATTTTCCCTGCCTGAACAGGAGCTCAGGACCAAAAGGGATGGCTGGAGTTGCCTTATCCCAGGACCCTGCAATCATGACCCACTGTGCTGTCAAGTTCAGACTGAGCTGCCAAAAATGTACTTTAATGTATCAGAGGTCATGAAATATTTCTGTGCTCTGCACCAGATGTGGGACCTAAGCAATAGTAGATAAAAAAACCTGAGTAATATACTGTGGTGACAGTCCTGGGAGAAATCAAGGGTATTGCTAATGGAATTGGTACTTGTAGCAGGGAAGAGAATTTTCTTGGTAAAAGGAACCAGAATTTGGCCCAAAGTTTCCCCTCTCCTTGCAGAGGGCAGTGTTCCCAGGCTGTCCATCACTTCTGTTGCCTTTCTCAGAACCTGCTCAGGTTCTGCAAAATCCATCACCATCAGATGACTAGTCCTGCCTAGTATCTGTGGCCTTCCTCCTCCCAGTTCTTTTGCAGCTGGACACCTTGCCTGTGGGCGGTGTGCTTGGCTGAGGAGCACTGAGCTGGGTATGGGGACCTCAGCTCCCTTGCCTAGAGGGACCCAAGAGTCCTCTCTGGTCTTGAGAGGCTGTTTTGACCTACCCAAAATAACCTGTATCCTCTGCAGATTCTGTGACCTCACCAAAAGCTCCCTTCCCACATCACTTATATATTATTCAAACCATCTGTACAGCACTTTCTTCCTTTACTCGGAAGTAATGTCCTTCTGATTGACTCTTGTTGTGCTCTAAACACTTCCCTAAAATCTAGTGTCACTTGTGTATCTCTTCATTCACTGCCTCCTCTTAGAACATTGTACTTAATTACATTGTGAACCCTATTACTTAAGGGCTCAGATATTGCCAGTTCTTGAATTGGTTCCTTCATGTTACTGAAAAAGGTCAGGAAGAGCTGCTTTTTCTTGTGGGTGCTTGAATTAGCTATTCCAAGAAGCAATTGTTTAAAATGCTGAGGAGCTGTTGTGTTCTTTGTGCCATACTATAGGTGAATTCCCTTGTCTTCATTTTCTTTAAATTGTGACACTGTTTCTTTCAAAACTGCAACCCCAGTTGTCTTTATCTAGAGCCCTAATGATAAATGTGCAGCATGGGATTATAAATGTATTACAAGTCCTAGGGTTGTGAATTCATGCGGAGTTGATGGTATGATCTTCTGCACTTAGTTTTCCCCCTTAAGAGTTTTAAGGTTTCTGAATTAACTCTGTGGAGGTATTTAAAAGACTGCATTATTCCTCCAATCCTTTGGCTTGAACCCACTTTTCTATATAACTTGCAGCCAACTATTATAATAGCCCATTTGCTTTTTAGCATTCCACCAAGTTTCTGTCATTCATAGTGTATTAGTCATCATCCATTGCCAGGATTTCTACTTCACCTTAAAATCCGCCCATTTTGAGATGTTTAAATCTAAACTTGAAGGGGACGGGGAGGAGTAAAAGAAAAATGAAAAAGAGCCAGTAGTAGAAATGTTAATGTAGAACCTTCCTACCTTATTTAAGAGTCTGTGTAAGATGTGACTTGATCTGTCTTTCCTGCTCTGGTCTCCTCTGAAACTGCATGAGTTGCCAAGGGAATGTGATTACTGAGCTTGGATTTGCCAACTAACAGGTTTACATTTTTATCTCGTGTAATGCAAACAAGCAAGTTAGAGTCAGACAGTGAGAAAGGACCTTCAGTAAGTCCTCTTACTCCACCCTGCTGTGTGAACCTGCTAGGTTTAAGGGGCTGAGGGCTATGGGGCTTTGCTCTGTGTCACTGTTAGCATGGTATGCTGCGCTGGGAGTAGGGGGACTGACTCCAGGCTGTGGAAAATGAGGGTGCAGTCTCCTGTCTCATCCCACTGCAGCCCCTCATGACCTAGAGGCTGGTGCTTCTCTAAAGGGAATAGTGGGCACTGCAAAGGGGCCAAGCCTAGGGAGAAAAACAGGATTAAGCATCCTTGGGGAAGGGGATAGCTTCCTCCTGGGGCAATAGGTTGTGAGATTACCATGGTCCTTTGCTGTAGGGCTCTACAGGGAAGAAGCTGATGGGATCTCCCACAGATTAATCTGGTTAAAGTGTTCTTCATGGGGCAGCTAATCTCTGTGTCAGCATTCATTAATTCAGCCCCACTGATGAAAGCTCCTCTGCAGCCACCTAAGAGCTGAATACATAGGGCAGATACTGCCCAACACAATGGCTTTCAGCACTATGTACAAACTTCTAAAAGCCAAAAAAAAGACCTCAGTGGAGATAAATGGACCAAAGTTGGGTGTTTGAATCCATCCATACATGCATAAAGCCTTAGGTGCACACCGGGGACAGCATGTGAGTTCCCACTGGTGCTTCTGGAGAACTTTGCCCTGGAACAGATTTCAGTTGGAAATTGCTGATTCAGTTAAATCAGCATAAATTTATTGTCAACCCTCCACCCCCTGGAAATGATATGCATGTTTTAATCAGCTCAGCATGTTTCCTTTTGACTTTCTATGATAACATGAAAGTCAACATGTTAATGGGTGATAGTCTGACCCCCTAGGTCAAAACAATGTACTTCAAAAAAGTCAAAGCAAAATGTATTTTTGAATATTTTGTTTCAGGCTACTGTAAATTAAGCAGGCTTATGGAACATGGCACAACATTTGACTTCCAACAGCCTATTAGGAATTCATGGCCTCGATGTCTGAACAAACACTCAATAACTCGATTCGTTTCTCTTTTTTTTAAACAGAGTTTAGTTTTGATAACGGCTGTGGGGTTGACAGCTTTGAAGAATGAGCCTTAATGCATTTCTGCAACTCATATCTTTAAAGCTTGATGTGTCCTGGCAACTCCTCCTCTGTTTCTGAAGCTATCTTCTTTTTTTTTTCTTTCAAAGCTTGTAACGTTTCATAGGTAGACATGAACTACATCCATCAAAGCACAAGTTTAGCTGCAAGGTGGATAGGAGGGTCTGCAATGCAGCCCATGTGGTTTCCCACATGTTGCTGGCTCCAAGCCCACCTCTCGTGTGGGCTCAGAGAGTTTATATTGTGCTCAGGCTGCCTGTGACAGCCCATCCAGCCTGCACAAACAAGAAGAGGCAGTGCATGGCTGGGAGTGCAGAGCCTGGGCTGATACAGGAACTTATTGTGGCCACCAGGGTTTGCAGGAGAGGTAAGGACGAAGCCTAGGAGGGAGAACAGCTTTGGGACCCCTGTTCAACCCTCCTATCCTAGGCATTTGCTATGCTCCTGGTGGATTTTGGATAGCAGTCTGCTTGCCAACTGTCATGGTTTAACCCTAGCCAGCAACGGAGCACCACACAACTGCTTGTTCAATCCCCCTGCTCCAGTAAGATGGGGAGGAGAATTGAAAACAAGTAAAGCTTATGGGCTGAGATAAGAACAGATTAATAATTGAAATAAAAATAAAATAAAATAATGATTGTAATGAAAAGGAAGATAACAAGAAGAGAGTGAAATGAACTCCAAGGAAGACAAGTGATGCACAATGCAATTACTCACCACCCACTCAGCCAGTCCCTGAGCAGCAGTCAGCCCCTCCCGGCCAACTCCCCTGAATTTATATGCTGGGTGTGATGTCACATGGTATGGAATATCCCTTTGGCCACTTTGGGTCAGCTGTCCTGGCTTTGTCCCCTCTCAACTTCTTGTGCACTTCTAACCTTCTTGCTGGCAAGGCACGAGAAGCTGAAAAACTCTTGACTTATTATGAACACTACCTAGCAACAACTGAAAATGTAAGTGTGTTATCAACATTATGCTCATGCTAAATCCAAAACACAGCACTGTACCAGCTACTAGGTAGAAATTAACTCTATCTCAACTGAAACTAGGACAAAGGCTCATGTTGTCAGAATGGGGACAACCCTGTAGCATACAAGGCAAGGATGAGGCCCCAAGGGAGGTCTTCCTGCTTGTCCTACTGTCACGGCTGCAAGAATGGAGAAGGCAGGAGGGTGAACCACCTGCAGGGACAAGCCTGAGCAAATCCAAGTCCTTCTTGCTCTTTCCTTGGCTGCCATTTCTCAGAGAACAGGTGAGCAAGTGAGGGCCTGTGTTGGGAACCAGGTGGGACACAGGGCTTCTCCTCCTTTGCTCCATGGAGGAAGGGATGAGAAACAGGACCAAACATGTCAAGGGTCCTTGTTGTGTATAAGTAAACATACACCTTGCCAGAGATCTTGGCAGCGTGAGCTTGTTCCCATAGAGCAGTGCCTGTACCACCCCTACTCCTGTACCTTTCCCGATGCTGGTGCAATGGGGGCAGCTGCGAAGAAGCAGGGCATGAGCTCCTTTCCAGGGCTGAGGCACTGCAGGGAGAAATACAAGTAATGGAAATTGAAATGTAAATTCTTCTCCTGAGTAGAGAAAAGGCCCCCATAAATCAGGAGTGACAGGAACACAAAGACACCATCAGGATGCATATGCACAATCAAGGGATGTTTCATATATCAGAGGGAACCAAGGCACAACCTCCACTCCTCAAATAAACCAAATCCATTTTTTTTCTCATCAGTGAAGTAGTCACTGAAATTCCCTGTTTGAAGAGCAACAGAAAGGAGACTTGAGTTAAATTTTACTCAGACGTGGCATGTTTTCTAATCCAGAGAGGAAAACATTTGTTTTAAAGGGTCAGTGAAAAACAAAAAATTCCTTCCTCCCTATGCATCCAGCAACATGATAGAGATCTGTGTTTTTGTTTGTTTGTTTTTTTAATCTAGATTTGATAATCTTCAAATAAATGATACTGCTGATGAGGACCTTCATAAATGACCCTTCATAATATAATTGTGTAGTCTAGAAACAGAGTAACCTCTTGGCAAAGAAAGAGAGCAGAAATGCGTCAACAGAGATCTTGTCCACAGAACACCAGCAAAAGGAGCCTAACAGCATAGAGAGCTTTTCCCTAGGCTTAAACCTATAACCGCAACTAAACATTTCACCACAGGGCTGGGCAAGCTGGAGGTACTGTTATAGTACGAGGTGGAAGTTTTAATCTGAAATCAGAAGTGACAGAGCTGAGTGGATTTCGTCGTGCAAGCTCTGCCCTAGATTTTAGCTTCTCTCTTCATCATGCTGTCACAAGCACCAAATCCAGCTTTCTCTGTGGTAACTGATAAAACCCCTGTGTCTTGCTATCTTCCATGTTACAGTTGAGAAAGGTCTTCTAGGCTTACCAACCGGCTTCGCCACAAGACAGTATATGCTGGGTGTTTCTCCACTTCCATTTACACATTCCTAAGGAGCCCAGCTCCTGTCGGTGCAGGATCTTCATCCCAGACCTGCTAGGAGGTAGTTTTTTCATGCAGTTTTTAGTGTGTTTCAAAAACAGGTTGAGGATGTCCAGCTGCATTGTGGAAAAAGTGATTATGTGTGTGCGAGTAGTCTAATAAATGGACCATAACAAATTTGAGTCTGCTTTTGACTGCAGCTGTGTGGTCTTCTTGCACATGTAGTGTTGAGTCACAGTGGTAAGACTGAAGCAGTTGCCATCTTCTGTTTTCTATCCTATCCTTTTGCTGGAGGTTCCTCCTAGAGCAAGAAGGGCTGAGTGGGATGTGGGTCTGCCCCTGTGCTGCAGTGGTTTGCAGAACTTTGCACTAAGAGATATATATATATATTGTTGGAGACCTCCACCGACTGATGGAGTTATGAGCTATTAGTCCCCAGGTACAAACATAGGACCCTTTTGGAAAGGCATTGGATGGTAAGCACTGGAGTTGTCCCAGTTTAGATTTCCTTAAGCTGAGCTGCCATCCTCTGCTATACCAGCTGTAGAATGGGGATTAGACAGAAAGGCTTTATTGACATGATTTGGAATGGATTAAAACTTACAATTGAGTTATGCAGGTTCTGTGTTAATAAAACCTTTCCATCACACCACCGCACACTCTAAAGCAAATTAGAAAGCGGCTGCATTATGAAGGGCTTGGGGAATTCGGATTTGTTTTTTTGCAGCTGTTTTTGTCCCTGCCAGGGTCAGGTGTGTGATGTGCCATCAGCCTTACTATACTGGGGCTGAAAAGAACCATCTCTATTTCTAAAAGATGACCCATGATAACTTCCTCAATGCTAAACTGCTTTAAAAAAAATTTTTGGAGCCATTTTGCAACTAGAAGGGAAGCAGGAGCATTACTAGAAAGTGAGATGTTCCTTTCTGTGGAAGGATGATTCTCTCTCCTTGGATCAGGTACAAATCTGGCTGTGTTTCCCTGAGAATGACATGCAATTTATGGGCATGTGCTCTCCTCTGTCCTGGTTGCTTTATCCAAGCCTTGTGCTGTGTCACACCAGCCTGCTGGTGGAACTGTTGATGAGGACAGTGCTCTGAGATGAGAAATGAGAAGTAGAAACCTGACCTAGAGTGGTCACAGTGACTGGGTGAAAAGAGAATAATTTAGTTCGACTCTTCCCCCAGACAAGCAGACAAACATATGCATGCATGTCCATGTTGCTCCTTTTTTGTGTATTATGCAACAAATTAAATAAGGGTCCCCAGATTCATACGCTATTGAGATTAGAAGTGTGGTGGCTGAGGCTTGATGGAGTCTGGAAAGTGGAGCTGGAAATATGTTGTATACCCCCGCCTCAAATTGCCAAGATCTTCTCTGTGTTTGGACTTGTTCACTGTCTGAGCTGTGGGCTGAAAGGTGGTTGCTTTACTCAGGACCTTGTCTGTACAGCATGGGGGGGGATGCTGGCTTCAGGGTCTTTGTTTTGAACCTTGATGGTGGTAGTTACAGGAGAAAGTGCTGAAGGACCACAGTGGTTCCTTCTGCAGGGCACAGGGTTTCAGTGTAATGAGGATAGGGAATAATGATCTCTTTTATTGTTCTGTTTCTTTTAAATTAAGGTTAATTGGAAAAACTAGGGAAATTCTCAAGCACGGGAAGAAAACATCTTCTCAAGGGAAAGTTCCAAACAGGTATAACTAGCTTAAATAGAGGACGTTGACCATTTAAAAATTACATGCGCATCAAACATGTCACCAAACTGCCTGGATACGCTAGGTGAAGAAATAAAACACTAAACAAGCCCTTAAAGCACCTAAGCATACATGCCTTCCCAGTAAAAGGCATATCAGCTGATGATCGTCCTATGTACGTGGCCTATATCCTTGTATATGTTACACATGCATGGGCATGCTTCCTTTGAAAAGTTGTTCTGCAGCAGCCTGTAACAAGGCCAATATAAGTCTATCATTTCTTTCTTACACACCTTCAAACAAAACCCTGTAAGGCAGCTGAAAGGAGTGTGAGAGAGAAGTGTGACTGCTAATGGGGGAGGAAAGGATCAGATGTGTGTGTGGGGGGAGGCTTTATGGAAATGGTCTTAAAGCATGGAGAGATAGACAGGACCAGCAAAGAGCTTTGTACATGACAGTGCAGCCAAGACAATTGTCTCTTGGAAATTTATGGCTCTGTGAGATTGAAAAGTATATTTGAAGGATTGCTAGAAGTAATTACCCTGGAGAAACAAAGCTGGACTTAAACAACAAAAAAATTATAATAGGGGTCACCACACACAAAATACTGGTGTGAATTTGTGATTTTCCTCTGCACCTTCCTGCCCAGTCTTGGTGGCAGGTGGGTGAGAAGGGTGCAGAACAAGGGAGGGAGGAGGGAAAAAGCCTTATCAGCCTGGTGCAGCAGCTTGCAGGGGTTTGAGCACGTGGCTGGCTCCAGACCCAGCACACTGCAGCTCCCCTGGTCCCTGGCCGCTGCCTGGCAAGGGCCCCTCACCCCTTGGGGCCACAGGACCTCAGCCACCTGGCTCTTGGCTGGTAATTTGTCATCTTCCCCAATGGCAGAGGGGCTGGTAGCAGAGCTGGCTTTAGGGACAGGCTGTTCTTTCCCAGAAAGTGATGGGAGCTCTTTTGCACTTGTTTTTCGAGATTTGCTGCGGGTCCTCAGTGGCTGGCTCCTCCGGGCATGCCAAGTCTGTCTTTGCTATCCTGACCTATGCTCTGGTTTTTCTTTTCCTTCCACTCACTGTTGTAAATAATGTGAAACCTCTTTAAACATAGTGAAGCTAAGTGGGTGCTCAAAGCATTCCTAAGAGGAGGCTGTGCTTTGCATACTGTGGAGGTGCAGATGCCTCCTGCCTCAGTCTTCTGCCATTGGAACAGTATGGCAACTTCTTTTCCAGAAAACCAGTGGTGCATAAGGGTTTTCTCCTCTTCTGAAGATGTGCTATGTCAGGATCATCCCTTCTTTTTCTCCTTGATAAGTGGTGACTGAAGCTATATGAGGGAAAATGTTTTGGTCCCTCACCTAACTCAGACCAAAATAGACATTCTTCCTGCACAGCACAATGTCCCATGGGAATGGACATGTGAAGGAATGTGCATCCTGGCAGCAAAATGGGTGGATGCTTGAGGCACAGGTCACAGCAATGACTTCTTATCCCTCAGGCCTCTCTCTGCCTTCTGAGTCTCCAGGAAAACTTGTTCCTTGTCAAGTCCTGTCATCGCTGAGTTGCCACAGGTAAACTGAAGTGGGACAGGCCAAGGGCTGTGGGCTACTTCTGCTTGGAGAAGCACATGTATGTGATCAGCAGAGTATTAGACATGTGACTAGAGGAAGGGACTCTTTCCCTCCAACTCCCAACTTTCCTCTCCAGAGCTCCCACCAGTCTCAGAAGCACCTTGCTGATGGTAATGATGGTGAGAACACACTTGGTACTGCCAGTTTGCATGTGTGTTGCTTTCCCAGCCAGGTAGCATTCTGGGTTTGAGAGATGTCAGCTGGTGCAGGAGCACAGACAGCTTCTGGTTTGGATTTGATAGTTGCTACACTGGCTGCATAAGCTGAATGGATGTGATGTGCAAACAGGTTATAGGGAGAGAAGATAATTCTCTTGTCTGCCATGCAGACAGCTGGATGTCTGATGGCCATGAGACCTGTAAGATAATTTTCCTACTGCATACAACGGTGTCCAATCCCACAAGTTATGTGAGTACATTAGAGATAGCTGTGAAGGAGCCTGTGGTTGTGGTACTACATCTTGGTATCAGTGATATAAGAATCTGTAGGAAAAAAGTCTTGAAATATAAGGGTAGATTATTAGCAAGAAAGCCTAAAGCTAAAGCTTCTATGATAATCTTTTCTAGTGCACTGCTGACTCCATGTCTGATTATATCTGGACAGGAAGAATCATTCTCAGATGAAAGAAGATTGTGTAGAGAAGGTGTAAGCTTTGTTAAGTCACTGCTAAATCTATCTAGAAAGGGATACAGTGCATGTAGGGGGTGGGAGAATATATTTGCAGAAGGTGATGGGTCTGCTGACTGCAGGTATCCTGAGTCTATTAGTAGCTGGTATGTCATCTTGGAGAACTGCATATGAAGCTACTGCTCATGATGGGCCCTTGACAGGGCTGCGCTGGGCATGAAGCAGCTGTCCTACTCCACAAAGAATGAATTTATCACATGTGTTTGGTCACTGGTGCCTGCTGTTGAAAAAGTCTTGTCTTGCTGAGCTGGGCAGGTTTATCAGTAACTTGGTGTCTCTCTGGCTTGGTGATATACCAGTCCTGGGGGTTTCAAAGGTGAGATGTCTGCATCACAATGCAGCCTTTCCTGCAATGGACCTTTGCAGGCTGCTGGGATGCCACCTAAGCCCTGTCCGCTGGAGCAGGTGAGGATGGCTGGGTTTTGTGTTCTGCTCACCGACATTTTGTATTATCTATGTCCCAGCTAAACAACCATCTTTATGGTAAAGTCACTTTATTGCTATAAGCAAAAGGGAAGTAGGCTGCTGGAAATGAGGTAGTTAAGTGGGCACTATTGAAACAGTGTATGTACTGTGGAAATGGGGAGGAATCTGAGGGTAGCTGACTAGTGCAGAAGGCAATGAAACCTGCATCGGACAATGGAAATGCAAGTGATCCCCTGGTGCTCAGTAATTAATGTGCTGGAAGATGAATGATGGTGAGACAGTGAAGAGTAATCCAATAAAGAAGCAGCTCACGCAGAGTCACACAGAATTGGAGATGGCTGTTAAAAATTAAAACAAAACCGATAGGCTCATAAGAAGGACTCTGAAAAGAGAAAGGGAAATATCTGGCACACCTGGAAAGGATGGTGCAATGAGCTAGGCTGTAACTGCTATGTCCAAAATGAAATGAGATTAATGCACA
The DNA here is from genome assembly GCA_013400335.1 of Eurystomus gularis. NCBI lineage: Eukaryota > Metazoa > Chordata > Aves > Coraciiformes > Coraciidae > Eurystomus > Eurystomus gularis. Next base: position 15,208 of record VZZY01011608.1, read on the forward strand.
TCCATAGTTTCTGACTGCAAACTGCACAGGGAAAAATAAGTTAGGCTGTAAATAAGAGGAAGAGGCATGTATTTCCAGAGGCTGTCAAAAACTCCAGAATAAATAGAATGTGTAAAGCTGAATCTATATGAAAGCAAATAGGTCACAGGCATATGAATGTACTACTAGCCCTAAATCTGAAGAGAAGTCATGAATACAACAGACAGAAAGACATCAAAGAGGTAGCAGAACTATGGAGGTTTTAGCAAGCCTGTGCTATTAGTAACTTGCTGTGTAGGGACCTCCTTTTTTTGGATTGGTCATTCTGCAGTCAGATGTGTCTAATTTGTGCTTACATAGCACACTTTTATCAAAGGGACCTGGAGCACCCTTGGAAGGCAGCAAATTGTTTGGCAGATTGGAAAAAATAAAGATGTGAGAGTATTAGACTGGACTTAGTGTTACACTATCATAACTATGGGCTGAATTTTATCTTGAGATCCCAATGACTTGTGATCTCAGTGAAGGTACCAGTAGAAGATGGTGGTAAAGAGCACAGGTCTTCTGGCTCCTACCTGTCTGTGCACTGCACACCTGAACAGCCAGAGAACTCTCTGAACAGGTGCAGGGAGCCCTGCATTTATAGTAATCTATATGCAATACATTACTTGCCTCTATAAAGTGGAACTTAAGACACTTTTTCCATTGTTCTCAGGAAAGATTTATGGGAGAACCGTTCTCCCTGTGGGCACTGTTCTCATCAAATGCAGTTGTAGTTGAGATGGAGAATGATCTTTGGTCAAAGACGCTGTAGAACAAATTGGGAGACTCTTGCTTAGCTCCCAGCTGTGCCCCATGTCTCCTATCTGCCCTTGGGTAAATCTGCTCATTTCTCTGTGCTCTGGCTTCTTGTGTGCAAAGCAGAGATCGTAATGCATCGTTAGCCTGTCCTGTTCAGTTAGATGAAAAACTCTTTGAGCAGGCAGTGTGTTTTACCGCATGTTTATGTAACACTTTGCATAATTTGAACTCAATCTTGGCTAGTATCATCTAGGACACGTGGAGATACCTCATAAATAATACTAATAATATTTTAATATTGATAATGCATAGCACATTCACAGGATTTAACCCTCCCTAAAACAGCACTCAATACTGTCAGCATCATGGTGATTGAGCATGAGTCATGTTGGCTTCTTTCCCTGGCATGGTGCAATCTGTCAGCTAGCCAGGAAGCTGAGGGGTTTAGTGAATATGTACTGGGTGTCAGGAACACCTGAATTTTAATGTAGTCCCAGACAGTGAGTTACTGTGTTATCTCTGAGTAATGTTTTTTCTAAAGGGAACAGGCTGCTCAGGGAGGTGGTTGAGTCACCGACCCTGGATGTGTTCAAAAGCCATCTAGATGAGGTGCTCAGGGATATGGTGTAGAAGTGGTCTGGTAGAGATAGATAGTGGTTGGACTTGATGATCTTGAAGGTCCTTTCCAACCACAGTGATTCTGTGATTCTGTGAAGTCTGATCTCTGGCCATCTGACTTGAGGCAGTGGGAGTCAGATGCTCAGAGGCTTGGAACATCACAATTCCTGTTGTCTGTGTTAGAAATGACAAGGATTACACACTCATGAAAACCAGGCTCTACAAAACTCGTGTGTTGGAGAACCTAAATCAGGGATCACTTTTGAAAAACCTGCTTCTTTCCTGCTTTCTTATCAGTAACAAAATATTTACATGCCTTAAGAGGTAGATGTGAAAATTAGTAAAAGTTTCTGTAGTGTTTGGAAGGAAGCTCTGGATGTTTTTAATAATCTTATTTTCACTGAGTGCTCTTTACTGCAGGATGTAAAAGGAAGGAAGGAAGAGAAAGAGCAGATGTACAGAGAGAGTACTGGCACATCTGCTCATCCACCACAGGGTCCCTTCTCCTGCTCAGATGAGAACCTTAAATAATGAGCATCTCTCCTGGCCCTCACAGGTGACTCTGCCACACATACACATCAGAAACTTCCTTTTCAGGATGCCATCCATAGCCCATTTGTGTCCTCAAGGAGGTTCCAGCAGCTGCTGCAAGTCTGTGTGCTGGCTAGAGCTCCTAGCTTCCAGTTATCTGCTGAGACAGATTGGCTCAGTCATTTGCAATCAGCCCTTCCTCCAGCCACGTGTCCTGCAGGCCATCGGTGCTAGTTCTTCCAGCATACACTCTGGGAACAAGGGCAAAGGGGCCAGCTATAAGCCTTCAAAAAATCCAAAACAGTGAGGAGAAAAATATACATTTGAAGTAGGGCATGGTAGCAACTTGAAACTCTAAAAATTATGAGTTTTATTTAATTATGGCAAATATTGAAACAAACAACAGGGGCTTATACCCAGCATTTTTTATTATTGCCTTGTGTTTTGCTTAGACTGTATGCGATTTCTTCTGAGAAGCACTTCTACCAAGCACTCCCTATACTTCTGAATTAATATTTATTTATGTCATTGCAAAGCTTTGTCACCACATGACTTTCTTTTCTGTACTGAAGCACTTGTCAGAAAAGCCTGCTAAGCTAAGCTCCAAGCACAAGATTTAGTGATGCTGTATCCTCTGAAAGTGTCACATAGCTAGGAGAAGGGAGAAAGGCTGCTACTGGAGCCAGAGTACCCTTTAAGACCAGTTAGCCTTGGAAACTGGCTGTCTGGAGGAGCAAGGTGCTCACTTCCACATCTTTCACCAGATGATGTGCTGGGGTACAGGAAATTGCCCTGGCACCTGCAGAAATCAGAGCCCCTGTGCAGAAGGAGACATACAGCTTTTAAACTGTAAGAAGGTCCATAATCTGTCCTTTGTGCCTTCACTGTCATATTCATATTCCTGCAAGGCAAGACAGCCTTTCCTTAAAGGTGCACTTCCTTCCCTTCACATGTATTTGATTTGTGTGTCCCTGTGAGCTCAGCTTGGACTCATGTGACCTTTGCCAGAGATAGATGGGAAGTTATGAAGAGTGGAAAAAGCAACTCAACATCTGAAAACTAGGATGGACTAGAAAGGCAATGGTCATGAACAGAGAAGCCAGTACAAGAAAAAGGAGCAGGAACAGGAAGATAGTGAGTGCTCAGTGGGCTTTAGACCTTCAGTGCTTATGGGATTTCTTCTACCCATTTTCCTCTCCGGGGATATGTTTTCTTATTCAAAGACAGATGTTTCCACCATCCCTTTGTATTTGCTGTAAAGTAGCAGGGGAGAAAAACAACCCTCAAAAGCAGCACCTATGACCCATGTCTGTCTGTCTTTCACATGTCTGTGCTGTAGTCCTGGGGAGGTCATCACCAGCCCTCCAAGCCTGGGCAGTGACAGGCAGTTGCATAGCAGCGCCTGTTTTAGGAGGTTCAGTGGAATATCCCCTTCATTCCTCACAGACTGTTTCTCAAGGCCTACCGAGCCTAAAACTCACAACAAGAGGACAAAGTCTGTACCTATAAAGCACCAGGAAGTCAGAGGAGAAGACATGCCTTTACTGGAAAGGTGAAAGTTGTGTTGGAAATGGAAGGAGTCAGCTATGCTTTAGATTCCGCATGACACTTTGCAGACAGCTTTGCCCCATTTGTGTATGCCCTCCTTACACCTGTTCATGTTTGTGAGCTACCAGAGAGCCCATCTAGTAGGCTTGGGGGGCACAATGTGGTCTCACTGAAATCAATGAGAGCCGGGAATCTGTATGCTGTAAAAGGTCCTACAAAAGATTACTGTGTGTCCTTAAGGGCCTGCATGTCTTCCAAAATCTGACCCTTTTTTCTTAAAGAAACATGTATTCCCCTCTTTATGCTGTTTTGTTCCAAACATTTAAGCATTTCTTTCCACTAGAGTGGGGGAAGGAGAGCTCTGGAAAGCAGAAGAGACCAAGGCAGAAGAAAACAAAACAAACCAAACCAGAAAATATTAGGAGCAGTAGGGATGGGAATCATAGAATCATACAATGTTACAGGTTGGAAGGGACCTCTGGAGATCATCAAGTCCAACCCCCCTGCCAAGCAGGACCATAGAATCTAGGGCAGGTTACACAGGAACATATCCAAATGGGTCTTGAAAGTCTCCAGAGAAGGAGACTCCACAACCTCTCTGGGGAGCTTGTTCCAGTGCTCTATAACCCTCACAGTAAAGAAGTTCCTCCTCATGTTGAGGTGGAACTTCCTGTGCTCTAGCTTGCATCCATTGCCCCTTGTCCTATCGCAGGGCACAAGTGAGAAGAGGTTGCCCCTTTCTTCTTGACACCCAGCCCTCATCTATTTATACACATTAATTAGATCCCCTCTCAGTCTTCTCTTCTCCAGACTAAAAAGCCCCAGGTCTCTCAACCTTTCCTCATAAGGCAGGTGTTCCAGTCCTCTAATCATCCTCATAGCCCTCTGTTGGACTCTCTCAAGTAGATCTCTGTCCCTCTTGAACTGGGGAGCCCAGAACTGAACGCAGTACTCCAGGTGAGGTCTCACTAGGGCACAGTAGAGGGGGAGGAGGACCTTCCTCGATCTGCTGGACACACTCTTCTTAATGCA
>VZZY01011609.1:0-34047 GCA_013400335.1 Eurystomus gularis
CCAGCTGTGGACTCCCACAGCTAGTAACAGGTGAAATACATTCAAATACAAGAAGTGGGTTTGCCTTTCCAGAGACTGCTTCTGAAATAATAAGGCGGACTTCCTAACTTTACCGTCCTTGGTTTTTAAAGTTCAAACATGCCAAGAAAGTTGTTGAAAATATTAACAGGTCTTTTTTAAAAAGGACAGGAATTTGCAAAACAAGTCCATGTGGCAGACACTAATATGAGAGCTTTCTACTTAAAGACAATCCAGATGAGGAGAGTTAAAAAGAATAACAGCTACAGGCTGGAACTTCTCCTGTACTGCCCAAGAAGCTGTTGCCATCACAGGGATTTTATGCGTCAGAGTAAGGCATGTCTCCACAGTCAAATATCTTCTGGTGACTTATCAACAGGGCAGTATTTTAGAAAAACTTGTTATTGAAGTACAAAAGTTTTCAAAGTCATCTAAATAGGGGGTGTATGGATCATCTGACTCGTACTTCATAAATAACTTTAGGTAATGTCTGGTGTATTCAGGCAATTCATGGGGTGTTGTAAAAGTGACCCACCGCTGGATCACCTTGAGAGCCTATCTATGCAGAGACAACCCACAGGGAGCTGTGTAGGTAGCTCAGCTCCATGTTGTCCATAAGCCATAGACCAAACAGGGCAGTGCTGCATCATTCAAAGCACTGAAACCTGAGCTGAGCCTTGAAATCCCTCCAAAAATAACATGCCCTGAGTCTCAATCCAAACCACTCTTCTGTTGCCTGAGAATGTAAGATAAAGAGAAGCTGGAGGGTTTCAGTGTTGGTTTCAGCCAGCAACCTTGTGTATCCAGATGGTATAAATCCACTCAGGCATAGTCTTGCCCACAGTCACATAAATCAGGGGTAAAAACCCTAAGGTTCAGGTTAGGAATTGGGAGCTGTCTCTCTAATGCTACATCTCACCTGTATGGAGCCCGTTCCCCCTTGGTTGGGACACTGGCCAAGGTGACTTTCCTGGGGTTGAGAGCCCTCACCTGCAGGTGCACGTGAATATTTAGCGTGCTTAATTTTGTAACCGCAGGTGACTTAACTAACACACCTATACTACTTTGCACACTCTTTAGATTGCTATATTATTGCTTTCTAGTTGTAATAGTGCATTCTTTCATTGCATCCGTGAAAACCTGCAATAGTTGTGTATTAAACCTATAAGTGAAGCTAAAATAAAGCTTTTTCTTGAGCCCTGCAATTAAACCTGTGAGTGAAGCTCGAATGGATTGTTTGCTTGAGCCTTGCAGTCTAGTCTCTTTTCACCACATAGGGAAAGGGTGTAGAAGTTGAGGGCAGCTGGTCTGTCCATTTACCTGCATGGGTCATGCTGCAGCAAGCCATGACTCCCTCTACTGCCCACAGCAAATCTACTCCTGCAGGACATCCGTTTTCTAAAATGGGTTCATTATTTACCGTCATTAAAATGCAGGTTACCAGAAGTAGAATTTCTTTTATGAACTTGTGCTGTGAACAGTCTTGAATAAATGCAAAAAAAGAGAATAGTAGTATGAGATTCTTTTGCTTACAAGCAGAATAAGACAGAGTCCCCAGACAATGATGGTATCAGTGAGAAAACTCAGAAATCACACTACAGAAGTAACACATTAGTAACTTCCTAGAGGTTGTTGTTCCACATCTGGCATGATCTAATACTAAAGATTAATTGGCAAACTGATGCAGTAAACTATATAACTGGGCAGTGAGGTGGACTGAAAACTGGCTGAACTGCCAGACTCACACGATTGTGATGAAGTCCAGCTGAAGGCCAGTCACTACTGGTGTGGTCCAGCGGTCAATACCAGGGCCAACACTGGCTAGTATCTTTATCCAGTGGCTGATGAGACAGAATGCTGCCTCAGCACATTTGCAGATTATACAAAACTGGGAGGAGTATTGATAGACCAGATGGACATGCTGCCATTCAGAAGGACTGCAAAAAGCTGGAGAAATGTGCTGAACGAAACCTTATTGAAGTTCAACATAGGGAAATGCCAAGTCCTTCCCTGGGATGGAATAACCCTAGGCATCTGGGCTGACCAGCTGGAGAACAGTTTAGAAGAAAAAGACCTAGGGGATCTTGTGGATGTCACATTGACATCCAGCAACATACGTTCTTGCCAGCATGGCAAAGGCACCAACAGCTTCCTGGGCTGCCTTACAAAAAGCAGTGCAGCAGGTTGAGGGAGGTGATCCACTGCTCAGCACACCATGTCTGGTGTGCTGTGCCCAGTGCTGGGCTGCTCAGTACAAGACAGACATGGACTGACTGGAAAGAGGCTAGCAAAGGGTCACAAAGCTGATTAAGGGCTGGAGCATCTGTCTGGGCTGGTTGGCTTTCTGGGCTGCACATTGCTGGGTATATTGATTTTCTTGTCAACAAACACCCCCAAGTTTTTCTCCTCAGTGCTGCTATTAGTCCATTCTTAATCCACTTCACAGAAACATCAGCACACCCATCTGCTATATATTTTCCTAACTTTCCACTTTTCCACACATATTGCTGACTTACAGCTATGCAAAATCCAGCAAATTTTCCAAAACATTATTAACACATTAGTCATTTTTTGTGTATTAAGGTAGGAAAGGTGTTTTTAGCTTTATCTTTGTATTTCACTATCCTACTTCACCTTTAATTGGCAATTAATTAATTTAATAATAATTAATCTAACAATAATAACTATTAATTTAATAGGCAATAAATTGAGTCTGGTTTGACTGTGATGATAACTGGTGAATTATTTCCCTGTCTTTATCCTTGTCTATCTCTTGTTGTACCCCTGTCCTGCTGATGGAGGGGATTGATAGAGCAGCTTGCTGGGCACCTGGCAGCCAGCCAAGGTCAGCCCACCACACAAGGGATAAAATTTCCAAGTCTGTTACCTAATCAGCACGGTGATATTATATCTGGTGACTACAGAAGAGATGAGCAGCAAAGCATTTGCATTTCTATTCAGACATTTTCAAGATAAACAAAGTACCTCCTGGCAGCCATTATGATTTCACTGTATCACAACATTAGATGTTTTCTTAATCTCAGACATCAAGCTGAAAAGTACATTCTTTAATCAGACTGGCTATAGGATTGGGGTTTTTTTAATTATTACTTAGAAGACAACTGAATTCACTGTCTTCCTGTCAAAACCCCAAGTCCTTCTACGTGGAGGGACTTCTTAGTATAAGTTTGTGAGTTCTTATTTTCTTATCAAAATAAAAATATGGTCTTTATGAGGTATATGGTAGACTGATGGGCTGGTATAAAAATTCTAGCAGGAGACAGAAAAAATAATCTTAAGCATTTAGAAAGTGTCTCCTGTCACATAAATTTGGCATACACTTTTGCATCTTTCTTTCTTGTGGGTTGTTCTGTTTCCAGGCACAAAATACCACCCAACACTTCAGCAGGGGGCAGAAATAAGCAGATGTCAGAAGAAAGAGGAACCAGAAACAGCAACATCTTCATTGCCTTAGAAATATACCATTTCCTCATATGACACGAATAGCTGGTGGTACCAGTCAATAAGTGAAGAGAGAGCTTTATAATTTTAAATGCCACCCACCCTGTACAGAGGGTACAGGTAAGTTCCTTCTTCATTTTTCTCTTGATTTTGACAAAACAGGAAGATCAAGTACAACAGTGGCATCAGGAAAAGGTTATGTGCAGGAAAGACAGCTGGGGAGACAAGGGAGTATAGGGAATAGTACAACAGGGTGGAGTGAAAGAGAACATTGATGCAGACAGAACATGACAAAAAATTCATAGAATTATAGAATCGTAATAGTTGGAAAGGACCACCAGGATCATCAAGTCCAACCTTCATCCCAACATCTCTCTAACCACTAGATCATAGACTCACGTGCTACATCTACTTGTTTTTTAAACACCTCCAGTGATGGTGACTCCACCACCTCCCTGGGCAGTCTGTTCCAGTGCCCAACCACTCTCTCGGGAAATAATTTCTTCCTAGTATCTCATCTAAACCTCCTCTGACACAACTTGAGGCCATTCCCTCTCGTCCTATCATTACTAGTTTGGGAGAAGAGACCAACATCAGCCTCGCTACAACCTCTTGCAATAACTTTTGAAACACAAAGGTTTAACCATTAAGGCTTTGTAACGGAGAGGTAAAGTTCAACCTTGAAATGGCAAAGTTCCCATTGTTATGATAGACCACTCAACAACATACATAGACAGCTTTCACTGACAAAAGCACTGGACATGTTTTTTAGGTCACTATTTACTAATGCTTCTCAAAAAAATGAGGACTATCAATTGTTCAAACATTGAGCAGACCAAAAGCAGGCTTCTCTCAGCAGCTACTCCATCACCTAAAGTAATCCTGCTGACCAGAGGCAAAATTAAAACTTTGAAACTCTCCCTATCAGATTAAAAAGGGAAATGTATATGCCTCTCTCTTCTATTACACGCATCCAGCAAGAACTATGTATTGACCAGCACATATGGTTTACAACATGTTGATCATTTATTTTGTGAACTCTCCGTGCTGTAAGACAGTTTCCTTCAATTACTATAGACACTTTTTCCCTTTTAATACGTAATTATTATAGTTTAACTTTTTTTCTTTTCCCCAAAATAAAGACATAGGTCTGTAACCTAATTGAAGTAGAATGGACTCAACTCAGGATCATAACAGCAAGAAAATGCACTGGAAGATTTTATCTGCAATTTTTTTTAGAGACAAATACAATGAGGAGAGCTAAGGCAGCTAACAATGCAAACAGATCATTCTGAAATGAATAAGCCCTTGATACTGCACATTAGTAAGTAGAGTAATGGACCTGTGGCATCACACCTGGCAGTATAATGGAGTTGGGCAAGGTAATAAAAGTCGAGTTATGGTCTCCAGAAACTTGGGAAGATTCAGAAAATAACAGAATGTGAGTATTTGCTCTTCAGGAGTAGAAAGACCACTTACCTGATAGCATTCAAGCAGTCTCTTGACATTTATAAAGCTACAGAATGGTGGAACAGACAATGGAAGCCTATCTTGAAAGCATGGCTTGCTGAGGCAGTATGCAGGAGAGCATGTGGAGCCTCTTAGTCTTTGTAAATGCATAAGCTGAGTCACAGTGGTATTTGGGGCAGACTGTAGCAGATGAGGAGCTGACTCAAAGGTTTCCCTTGTACAATACCTGGAAGGAATCAGAAGAAACTGAAAGATGCGGGCACTAATTCAAGGAGCTTCAAGTCTCACCAGCATTCAGCTGTTGAGAGACAGCACATTTTGCCCTTTGTCTGCTCTAAGAAAATAATGACTTGGCTTTTATTATTCTAACGTGAAGCACCATATTGTCGCAAAGAAGATATCAATGTTGTGTAACATGGTGGATCAAACAACTATATTTTTTAACACAGATTTCAAAACTTAGGAAAAGGCAAGTCCTTTGGACGGGAAAGCTCTGCAGCTTCCACAAGCATATCTGTGGGTCTACCCTGCTTATGAGTAGACCGTACTCTGTAGTTTGTTTGCTTTATAACTTAGACTGTGCTCTTTGTTCAGTTCTGCTGTTATTTTCCAACTAAGCTCCAGCACTTTATTGTGATTACTTTTATGTGAAATAGCTTGATTCTATGATTCTATGACATTTTTAGATGGCAGTAGTGTATTGGTTTAGTAAGAGCTGCGGCTACGGCATGGCGGGAGCCGCATGGCTGCGCCACTCCCCGCCCCCTCCCCTCTGCCGCGGGTTGCGGACAGAGAAAGAAAAAAAAAGGTTTAAAAGTGCCTTTTTGAGTTGAGATAAGGAAGGTTTAATATATATATATGTATATATAAAAAACAACTTATAATAAGCACTTTGCAGTTAACAAGAACAATATTAACTGTGAGAAAAGAGCAATACAAAAAGAAAACAATACCAGGATAACAGCAACAGACCGAACCTCAACGAAAGCAGCCCAGATGCCAAACCGAACCCCAACCGAACTGGCCCCCACCGGAACTGGCCCGGGGGCATGATGTCAGCATGGTATAGAATAACCTGGCTCCACACAAAATTAACCCTGTCCTGGCCAAACCAGGACACAGTAGCAAGATCATTGCACAACTGACATACTACTAACAAAATGCAATAACTCACTAAAATAAATTTTAATGTAGTTTAGTTAAAATGCCTTTACTACTAATCAGTGTTCACCTGGATGAAAAACAGTTTCTGATCTTAATATGGGTCAGAAGTCAGGAGTTAAAATTCTAACAGTAGTTTATGTTACTGCATGCATGCACAGAGAAAATATGCATGTAATACACATACAATTTCCTGCATATTTCCTATTAATCATGAAGAACTAATAGCTCCAAAGCACAATTTCTTTTCACGTAACCAAATGGCAAATTCTTCCTTGCTTTTTTTCTCCCATGAGAATACTTTGTATTTAGACCCTAGAAGGAGGAGAAAAGAAAAAAAAATATTCCAAGTAAACATACAGTAGTCCAGGACTTGAGAAATTTGGGATAAGTTACTTGATCTTAAAGGATGACAATACAAACAATACTTCTTGTAGAATGTTGTTAAGCAGTTCAAGAAGATTTCGCACACCAACTTACACAGATACCTACATATGCTTTAAAGTTCCAATTTTTTATTCATACATTGAGGAAATACAAAGCAGTAACATGTGGAGGCTTGAGTCCAGTACTGACAGCACTGGGCCAGGTTATCACAAAATGGTATCAGTGACAAGTATTGAGACTTGTTCAATCACATCGTAATGACTGGCAGTCAGCAAAAATCTTTTTACACCCAGCTACTCAGACATAAATCCTGAGAAGGGCAACTCCTAATTTAGTGGTTTCTGCGAGTCTAAATTCTTTCTGATCTGTACCAGGACATTTTGATGACGAATGGAAAAAATCGCACTGGTGCTGGCAAATACGAGAGTAGTGCAACTACTGTTGGCCTAAGGAACAACAGCGTTACACAAACAGTCTTTATGCACATTATAAAGTGGGATATTTAAACAGATCAGCACATTATGCTGCTGGAAGCTCTAGCCTTTATTTGTTATGGAAATTTGTTTCACTTGTGTTAACAATAATCGAATATAAAAGGAAGAATTTCAATGAGGCCTGTGATGCAAATGATGCATAGGTAATTGTGAGATTTCTGGCAAGGGGTGGAACGTGTGCGTGAAGACTAGAGCATGTAACTAGAGAACTGCCTTTGTTATCTTGTGAAAAAAAAGCCTTGCTACTTTATACAAACGTTTTTAGAATTGCTTGCTGGTTATCTGTGCACTTACAGCCAGCAATAGGCTCAAATAGGTGCGAGAAAGGAGATAGCAATAATTTCATCTATGTCTACATCAGACGCCTACAGTTGAAGCATCGTGACATGTGTAACTTTTATTTACATTGACTTGTCACAGGGTGAACCAATAGCTGAGAAAAAATGTAAAGCTTTGTAACACACTTGCAGTGGGATGTCAGAAGGTGTCAGGGACCCAAACAGTGACTACTAATCAGCTTTAGGTACGGGGATAGTCAAAGAGATTGTCCTGGCACTGCACAGCTCAAGAGGCTAGTGATGCCTTATGGTGATTAAGTTCAAAACGGTGAAAATAACGGTCCTAGCAAGGAGCATCCAGAGATATCCAGACTGCAAAAAAAGCTGCAGCAGCTACACGTAGGTGACAGATCACTAGGCAGCATTTGCACACACTGAAGGGTGGGAGTGAGCATCCTGGTCCCCTAAGTCCATGATGTCAGTCACAGCTGGAACACAGCAACAAGGACTTGTTACGCTCACACTGCTTATATAATTTTAGATTTTTGTTTCACTGAATGGTGTGGTTCTCGTGGTTAACCCATTGCAAATTTACCCAAGATGGTTCTCTGTTTGGTCTCCAGATCACCGTTTTCATCATTGCTCAAGTTTCCATCTGAAAAGGCAGATTTTTAGGGTAAATAAATTGAAAAATGTTGCTAAGCACTATTCATTTGATGGCCTTGACTAGAGAATGGTATTATAGATGCACTATTCCTCCATCTGGATTTGGGCTTTTTTTTTCAGATTTTCGGGGGGCTTGGTAAGGAGCCTTGCTTTGATTACCTGTATGAGAGAAGAAAGACAACTGTTGCAAGTGAGAGGTTAAAACATTCACACATATAACACAAATCCATGCATCTAAAATGTCTACAATATGTTAAGTAATTTCTTACTAGTACTGCCATATAAATATATTGACAATCCTCTTTTTCTGGAACAATAATGGCATCTTGTGGATAGTAAATCATTCACAGGTAAAAATTAATTTATGAGAGCAGTCTGGACTGTATTCAGTATCTATTCACAAGGTTTAAGAAATACAGGGAAAAAAAAATTAAGGCTGGCACACATCATTCAAGATTAAACTTTTACCTGCTTTCAATTTTGCTGCCAAGAAGGAACACAGTATCTAGGGCAGGTTCCACAGGAACGCATCCAGATGGGTCTGGAAAGTCTCCAGAGAAGGAGACTCCACAATCTCTCTGGGGAGCCCATTCCAGTGCTCTGTCACCCTCCCAGGAAAGAACTTCCCCCTCATGTTGAGGTGGAACTTCAGTGCTCTAGCTTGCATCCGTTGCCCCTTGGCCTATGGCAGGGCACAAGTGAGAAGAGGTTGCCCCTTTCTTCTTGACACCCAGCCCTCATCTATTGATCCACATTCATTAGATCCCCTCTCAGTCTTCTCTTCTCCAGACTAAAAAGCCCCAGGGCTCTCAACCTTTTCTCAGAAGGCAGGTGTTCCAGTCCCCTCATCATCCTTGTAGCCCTCTGCTGGACTCTCTCCAGTAGATCTCTGTCCCTCTTGAACTGGGGAGCCCAGAACGGAACACAAACCTGACATTAAAAAAAGTCAGACGAAGTCATCACACAAACATGCTAATAAACCAGAAATGTATCAAAAGGCAGTATTTTTAAAAAATCCAATGATATCACAAGTTTGTCAGGTTGCAGTACTGCTAAACAATGTCTGCGCTTTCCCAGAGCCATGGTTGCTGATCTGAACAACAGAAATGGCACATTTCCAAATATGCTGTTCATCTAATATTTTAACAGTTTTTAATAATTTAATAATTTTTCCTTGTCTTAAAAGAAGCAGGATCTTACTCTAATTGTAAGAATTACCAAAGTATCCTTAGCCTGTGACAAGATTCTCTTTAACAAGGAAAGTTATAACCTTGTTCTGACTATCTATAACACTACCAAGGAAAAGATTCATGTAGAGGAGTGTTCACATATTTTAAACAGAAAAGCTTTGAGAAAACAAAAGCTGTGATGTTTTACACTTCAGAAGTAAGTAACCTTCCATGTTTAAGACTATTTAAAAGTTCAGAAACTTTGGTGATGTCTTTCATGGTACTAAGTGGTATACCACAGAATCGTTACGGTTGGAAAGGACCTCCAGGATCATCAAGTCCAACCTTCATCCCAACATCTCTCTAGCCACTAGAACACAGCCTCAAGTGTTACAACCACTCGTTTTTTTAACACCTCCAGGGATGGTGACTCCACCACCTCCCTGGGTACTCGCAGAACCACACCTAACTGTCTATCATACAGTAACCTATCGTACAGTGAAAAGATTCACATCTTTTACTCTCTGGGCCCATTACTCCATTAGTACAACACAAAGCAATTTAGAATTCACCCTTCTACATATACGATATAATCAGGTAGGATAAGGGAAGGCAGCTCTGATAGGTCAGCAAACACCAGTGGTGAAACTCTTACTCTCCCCTAGCTACAATTTTATGTTACACATTTGGCTCCTCCTTGCTCCATGATTTTAAAATATCAATATTGTACAAGTTGTCTTTTATCCCAGCACACCTATTAGCTTCAGTAATGTAATGTTTTTTGTGTCCTGGAGTGGGGGAAAAAGAAACAACGCCAACCAAAAGTCTTTTAATTCCAGTACCAGAAAATGTATTTCTTTCTTCAGAAGTATCTTTAAGTCAAACTAGACCTAGTTATTTTCTTCCCTTTTAGACAGTTCCATATTACACAGTCATAAGCTTTAAAGAGCTTTGTGGTGGGTTAACCTTGGCTGAGCGCCAGGTGCCCACCAAGCCACTCTATCACCCCCCCTTTTTCCCCTCTCCCTCCTCAGCAGAGCAGAAAAAGGTGACGAAAATAAGATGAGAAACAAAAGCAGTTTAATAGTAACAGCAACAAAGCCAAGCAAATCCGCGTGCGGAAGCAAAGGAAAACAAAGATTTATTCTCTACTTCCCATCAGCAGGCAATGTCTGGCCACTCCCTGGGAAGCAGGGCTCCAAGACGCATAGTAGTTGCTCTGGAGGACAACGGAACGGCCCCCCCTCCTACTCCTTTTCCCTGGCTTTATAGCTGAGCAGACATCATATGGTCTGGAATATCCCTTTGGTCAGTTTGAGTCAGCTGTCCTGGTTGTGTCCCCTCCCAATATCTTGCCCACCCCATCCCACTGAGGGGGAATGTTGGGAAGATCCCTGGTGCTGTGCGAGCACTGCTCAGCAGTAGTCACAACACAGGGGTGTTATCAGCATCCTTCTAGCTCCCAGCACAAAACCCTGCACCAGGAGGGCTGCTACGGGGAAAACCAGCTCAGCCAGACCCACTACAAACTTTAATAAGGAATTCCTTCAAAATTCAGAAAATGTGATGGATGATATGACTCACTTCATCACATCAGCTTTCCCAACCCTGAACACTTCTGCTTGCCAACTGCCTGCTGGCTCTCACCAGCAGAGGGCATTTCAGGACTGAGTTATGTGAACGGAAAACGAACAGACCAGCGCTTCTCTCACAAATAGCAATTCGCCCACATTGGAGGAGTCTATGTTTGAGAAGGTTAATAAATATTGGAGTGTAAACCGTGGTGTTTCCATCATAAATATCAGAACCAGAGCATTTAAGTAAAATGTCATGTGTGACGTTTATTTTACCAAGAGCTGTTTTCAAAGTTGTTTATTGTGCATACGCTGAACTACTGTAAAAGTGACATTGAGACAGTTAAAAACACAGGCACATTAAAACTTCATATAGAATATGCTTACAAAGCAGGGGAATAAAATCAGCACAGAAGTCAATGACTGAAAGATTTCATTTTAGAAATCAAAATACTCATTTCTGCAATACTAACAATTTAATTACTTGTTCTTTACTTAAATTGTGACATTATTTATGCATGAGGTTAAAACTGGTGTTACATACTGGATGATTAAAACCACATTGTAAGTTATATTTTCTGAATTAATACATTTTGTCAGTAAAACTTTGTGAGTTTCAGATGTGGTTCTTCAAAAGCACCTGAAAGTCTGAATTGAATAAGTATAATAGCATTTAATTCCCCAATTCCTATAAGCTAGCACAAATGGGAACAACTGCTAAAAGCGCAGCCTTACTGGATGGTTTTAAAAGGTGTACACTCAAATCTGTTTGCCTAACTACATGCTCAGTTACACCAGCTGAGCTTTTCACACCTGGATATTCAGTTACATGCCTTGATTTCAGCTTATAGTTCTACTAATGGTGCTTGTGCAATTTTATACAGTCTGCTTGGAGTCTCAAACTACAGATTCAGCAGAGTCGGCCCCAACTGTGCCCTAATTAACTGCTTCCTCAGGTTACAGGGGTTTTGGTTTGTAAGGGTGAACAACTGAGCTTCCACTGCAGTTTCCACAAGATCAGACTGAGGACAGGAGAAAAGTGATACAGAATCACAGAATGGTTTGGGTTTGAAGGAACTTTAATAATCATCCACCTCCAAACCCACTGCAAATGGGCAGGGACACCTCCCACTAGATCAGTTTGCTCAAAGTCCAATCCAACCTGGTCTAGAATCTTTGCAGGAAGGGGGCATCCACAACCTCTCTGGGTAATGTGTTCCAGTGTCCCACCACTGGTTAGATCTATGTGCTCTCAGTATACAAGGATGTTGTCTACTAGGCCCTGCAACAAGGTTTAGCTATGGATGAAGGTACTCATCATATCCCTTTTTTTGCCATCTAAGACATAGAAATTGTAATGTGACCTACTTCCCTGTCGTTGTCATCTTCCACTGCATGACAAGCCACCCTGTCAGGAGCACACATTCAGGATCATTCACAGTTTAAGCAATGCTACTAAACACGAATTCCCACATGCAAAGTTATTATTTTCGGGAAGAACAGAATTCAAGTCTCAAACTTTTCTAACTCCAGTAAAACTCCTGGGTTCCCCCCCCCCCGCCAACATACCCCTTCCACTCTTTGAAAGAGAAACAACAAAATATTTCAAGTTTTCAGCATAATAGTAATTTAAGCAACCATTTAATATCAGATGTGCAGCACCACTCCAAGGAGACTGGATCCATAATTATGGGATGCTGGCCACAGTCCTTGGTTGCACTTCTGGCTGGCATCTATTTGGTGAGGTGACAGTAGCTATATATATATTAAAAAAAAAAAAAAAAAGTCTGTGACCTTACAAGTTTTCTACAGAAAAGTGCAGTTTTTCCAATCTACATATTTCCACACAGTTTACCACCAAGAACCTGAAAAACCTGTCATGAAATAATACTACTTTTGGCAAGGCACATTCCTATGGGAAATTCCCAGTCAAGTGAGCAGAGTGATACTGATCTAATGAAAAGAAAACTACAAGAATAACAGAGGGAAAAAAAAAAAGTCAAATGGCTACTCAAAGGTATATGTGCCTGACTTTGAGGGAGAGGTGAAAAGAAAGTGGGGAGATGAACCACTAAAGAAATTCTTCAATCAGGCTTTACTCTCAGGGTGATCTGACTAATGAGGAACCTGCTTAAGGTCACCTCCAAACTCCATCTAAACATTTGCCAACATTTTCAAAGCGATGCCTACTCTGTGCCCTTAAATCACCAGCACAGGAAACTCAATATGGAT
Organism: Eurystomus gularis; assembly: GCA_013400335.1. NCBI lineage: Eukaryota > Metazoa > Chordata > Aves > Coraciiformes > Coraciidae > Eurystomus > Eurystomus gularis. Next base: position 12,912 of record VZZY01011609.1, read on the forward strand.
TTTCAGTCACTTCAAGAGACAAGAGGCTATGAAGTTCAAAGCACTGGATGGAATACTGGTTTTCTGAAGCTAAAGCCTAGAAAAGTGATTGTGATGGGAGAAAGTTGTCAGCAAGAACAGGCTGCCCCATGAGGGAAGATAAGCAGGAGCCAAGGGTGACCATAGTACAGGCAGAGTCCCTAACCAGGACATAGTCCTGCTGCGCCTGCATAGCAGTCCCACACACAGCGTGGTCCATCCAGGTAGTCAGAAACAACAGAGACAGCACCAGAGTGGAGAGAATCTAAAAGGTAGATCTGAAGTCCACCCAGTAGACAGCACTGGAGACAATCAACATCAAACACAAGCCTGAATCCATCTAGGAGACAAGATCATGGCCTACAACACAACTCAGACAAGAACTGGCTGTCTAGGCATGAGCTTAAGATGAGCTCCTAGACCAAATGGGCTGCAACAGTGAAGGTCCCAGGTGAGTCTCGTCAGGGCAGTTAAGGCATATTAGTTCTCTGAAGGCACTGACATTTGTATCATGGAAAAATAAAGAACTAAACAAGGCTGCACAATCACTAGCAACACTTACAACTATAATATCAGATTACTTCACGCTAGTCTCATCAGTGTATGCACCAAATACACTTCCAATTTATAAATTAAATAGCATTTAAGGAACCAAATTGATAAGCTTCTCCTAGCCTCATCCTGCTGAAAATAGTAGCTAATACTGCCCCAACTCCCTCCCACTCAGGCTTTAGGCAGTGATACATGAGGGAAATAACGGCAATACGCATTGGTTCACGTCCTCTTATCTGCTGGCAGATCTTGCCAACCAGAACTGTGTCTTATGCCTGTAGTTGGAAAACATAAGGAGGCATTTATAGCTGTCCTTTACTCAGTGCTTAGTAAAAGAATAAGAGATGCCTGCTTTGTTAAACCTGAAGAGTATGAGACTGCTTGAAAAGGCCTGAGTAATTGCCATGAAGTGGGGAGGGTGGCTCGAAAGCTGCCTGGTGGAAAAGGACCTGGAGATGCTGGTGGACAGCCAGCTGAACATGAGCCAGCAGTGTGCCCAGGTGGCCAAGAGGGTCAATGGCATCCTGGCCTGGATCAGAAATGCTGTGACCAGCAGGAGTAGGGAGGTGATTGTGCCCCTGGACTCGGCACTCGTGAGACCACACCTCGAGTACTGTGTCCAGTTCTGGGCACCACAGGACAAGAAGGACATTGAGGGGCTTGAGCGGGTCCAGAGAAGGGCAACAAAGCTGGTGAGGGGTCTGGAGAATATGTCATATGAGGAGCGGCTGAGGGAACTGGGGTTGTTTAGTCTGGAGAAGAGGAGGCTGAGGGGAGACCTCATTGCTCTCTACGACTACCTAAAAGGAGGTTGTGGTGAGGCTGGTGTTGGTCTCTTCTCACAGGTAACTAATGATAAGACAAGAGGAAATGGCCTCAAGTTGTGCCAGAGGAGGCTTAGATTGGATATCAGAAGAAGTTCTTTATGGAAAGAGTGGTTAGCCATTGGAACAGGCTGCCCAGGGAGGGGGTGGAGTCACCATCCCTGGAGGTGTTTAAAAAACGAGTAGATGTGGTGTTTAAAGACATGGTCTAGGGGTCAGGGAGATGTTGAAAGAAGGTTAGACTAGATGATCCTAGAGGTCTTTTCCGACCTAAATGCTTCTATGACTCTATAAAGGCAGGAGTTCACACCAATACAGGCAGAGGGCTTTATAGAACAAAGCTTTTCTGGGAGGGTGCCTGTGTGTATGCCTGTGTCTGTGTTAAGGGGGAAGAGAAATTCTTCTGAGAAGGGAACAAACAACAGGTGACTGGACAACAGTTGAGATTTATGGATAGAAGCAAAATTTTTGAGGAAGACAGGCTACAGGTAGAAGAAAAAAGGGGGTTTGGAAATTCACGGGCAGGGTAATGGGCTTACATTGCATTTTACTGGTTCTTAATTTTCAGTCAAACAACTTCAGGAGGGAGACTAGAAACCATGAATCTCCAAGAAAAAAATTACTCAAAGGCTATTTCCACAAGGATGAAAAAGGAAGGATAAATAGTGCAAGGCCTGTCATGGATACAACTTTAACTTCAGCTTAAAGGTATTTGCCTTCGAAATGGCAGCGACTGTCGTAAACTGCATGTTTAACAGTAGGGCAAGTACAGGCTTTTTAAAGGCAGTCACAGCAATCAGTATGCTGGGTATTGCAGGGATGAGGCTAGGGATGGATACAAGGATGTGACCAAAGATCCATTTTCTCATTGCTTTTCCTCCACCATCTTACCATAGAGCCGGAGAAGGACTGAAACATGAGAATAAAGCAAGCAGGCACTTTGTGTCCCTGTAGCCATCTCCTGAGACTTCAACTGCCACAAAGGCATCAGCAGAGTCATAACTCTCTTTTCAGGCTGTGGGGCCAGAGAGGTGCTGAGGTCACCAAGTTCTGCCAAATCACCTGATGCATCTCAGGATGCATCAATACAAGAGAGATCTCGAGATGCTGGAGCGAGTGCAGAGGAGGGCAACGAAGCTGGTGAAGGGCCTGGAGAATAAATCTTACGAAGAGCGACTGAAGGAGCTGGGACTGTTTAGTTTGAGGAAGAGGAGGCTAAGGGGAGATCTCATCGCTCTCTACAACTACCTGAAAGGACATTGTAGAGAGGTTGGTTCTGGTCTCTTCTCACAGGTCGTTAGTCATAGAACAAGAGGGAATGGCTTCAAGCTGCAACAGGGGAGGTTTAGACTGGACATTAGGAAAAAAATTTTCACAGAAAGAGTAGTCAGATACTGGAACAGGCTGCCCAGGGAGGTGGCTGCGTCACCATCCCTGAAGGTGTTTCAGGGTCGTTTAGATGCAGTGTTGGGGGATATGGTTTAGGGGAGAACTTTGTAGAGTAGGGTTGATGGTTGGACTCGATGATCCCAAGGGTCTTTTCCAACCTGAATGATTCTATGAGTTGTTAATATTGTTGATGCAAATGCTTTAATATCAGGATGTACCAGTTCTACCAGCAGGCATCTGCCTTCCTTGGCAAGGAAGTTCTGGGTAGAAATTCTATCAAAACCTGGGAGTACATGAATACAGGGACAGGACAGGTATCTATCCACAAAGCATGTCCTCAGGCAAATCAGACCACTACTTCCTGCTAGAAATCAAGCAGAGCCTCCAGCTGGACAATACCACTTCCTTCACCTATAGCTGGGTGGAAAATATCAAACTACTCTCATTTAGCTCACATCTACATTTTGTTGCAAAAGTCTCATAGCTCACTCTAACAACATGCCAACTTTCTTCAGAGATTATCTACTGGTGACTGTGGTCCTCTTGGCAGTCACGGTCATCCTTCCTGATTTTGTCATTGCAGACTGTTGGAGGACTTGGGCTTCATAGCAGCCTCCAGAGTGTTTTGGTGTGTCTTCTTGTCAGCTCAAAAGTCAGGGGATGTAAGGAAGGTGGACACCAAGGCTCTTGCTTTGACTACATACAAGGAGGAGGGGCAGCAGCCACCAGGGACATGTGGCATGTGTAACTAGAGCTGGAAGTCTTAGATACAGCAAGGTACATGGATGCCTAACTGCAGGGAGTGTTGGGATATGTGAGATGAGCTCCTCTGGAGGGCTGTTAGGGTACTTTTGTACAGTTTTGCATCCAGATCTCTTGGGAACTGGACTGTAGATGATAACTTCATTTCAATGTAAAATGTATCTAATAAAACAAAAACACAAAACAAGATGCCAAATAACTGGGTAAAGATTGTGTCCCCTAAGAGGGTGCATTCAGCTGAATCAATGAGATCCTATTTCTCAGGAGTAAATAATAAAGATTTCTTACCATGAGGCTCATAATTCCAACACTTTCAGCAGAGAATGCAGGCACAATCTAATTCAAGAGGAAATTCAAACCATCTTGCTTTGATCCACCAACATTTCTCTCTACCATGCCAAGGAGGCAGAGGAACAAAGCAGAGGAGGAATCTCCACTCCTTGCTTCTTGTGGGGATATATAAAAATTGGAAATAAAAACTGGAAAGTCTGAATATAATACAGTAATAAAGGCCATAAAAAACAAGCTAAGAAGACCTGTATTTCTGAAATGAGTCAGACTTCTTGGCAGTCTTCCATGTAAGTGGTGAGGGCCAAGACTGTTTACCTCATAAGACAGCAAGCAGATAGGGCAGTATAAGTGATGATTAATGCTATAAAATGCCCGATATGAGGCGGCAGCAAGGGAGAGTCGAATGTAGCCAGACTCGGTGTAACAAAAATATAAGGCAAATAGCCCGCACAGACAGAGTACGCAGAGGTTCAAGGACTAAGAGTGTCACCAGACTGGCAGCGGTACTTCAGGTCCACAAAGGGACAAAACTCCAGTTGGACACTGTTTCCTTGTGTGTGGGAGTACTTCTTTATATTAAACACAGCACGGGGATACCAAAGAAAACAGAAAACTTTGAGCATGTAAACCAAAAGCAGTGAAATCATGCCAGCACAGCAGCAATTTTATATACAATTACTGTAGCATATTACAGGTTGGGTAGCTGAATCAGCAGAGCTTTCAGAATGGAAACCCATGAAATGTAAATCTGCGTAAAGCTTACTGGCTATCCCACATCGCTTATTTTCTAGAGCTACAACAATCTCTTAGTGAAGACATCTGAAAGGCGTGTAAGACATAGGGTTTTGGTTTATGATGTGCTTTGGTTTTATGGTTCTAAGGTAAGGATTACAAAATCAGTACACTAAAATGTCTTTGTTTGTTGTGGTGGCCCCTTTTTCCTGAATCATTTCACTTTTGTTCAGAAAATGGGAAAAGTGTGTATTTTCCTGGTTAGGTGGAATATACCTCCATGGAAAAATCACACAATCCCAATAAGGCATGACATTCACAGAATCATAGAATCATAGAATGTTAGGGGTTGGAAGGGACCTCTGGAGATCATCAAGTCCAACCCCCCTGCCAAGCAGGACCATAGAATCTAGGGCAGGTTACACAGGAACGCATCCAGACGGGTCTGGAAAGTCTCCAGAGAAGGAGAGTCCACAACCTCTCTGGGGAGCCCGTTCCAGTGCTCTGGAAGCCTCCCTCCTGATGTTGAGGTGGAACTTCCTGTACTCCAGCTTGCATCCATCGCAGGACACAAGTGAGAAGAGGTTGCCCCTTTCTTCTTGACACCCAGCCCTCATCTATTGATCCACATTCATTAGATCCCCTCTCAGTCTTCTCTTCTCCAGACTAAAAAACCCCAGGTCTCTCAACATTCACCATATCAATGTAGCTCTTGTTGTTGGTAATATCACAAAAACATTTACAAATGTCCATAAAAAACCTACACATATTGTAATTTCTTCTTAGGAAGACGAGAGAATGCTTACCAGTAGACAGAGAAAAACTTCCTCCTCAACGTCAACTATTATTTGTTTATAAACTTTCTCTGAATAAACCAGAGAATATATGTTCAAATTAATTAACATGAAATTGCAGTCTTTTTCATATAAAATTTAAAATAAATCAATCAGAAACTGGAGATTCCAGCCTGAAATAAATTTTTAAAAACCAACGAATCAAAAAAACCCAACAAAACACCAGAAAAAGAAAAACCAGACCTGAATTTAGTCATAGCTAAATTCTGTTATGGTTTTGCATTCATACCAAAAGAAATAACATACCATTGCAGTTGATATATGTGAGGCTCAAATAAACACGGTTACTTAATACAGTAGCAGAAGCAGTCATGTGCCTAGTTTATCCTGCCCAAGGGTCATCTTTTATATTTCCTTGAGTCAAAAAATAATGGTTTGCTTTCTAATTAGTGTGAACTGTTGTCTGTAGACACCTACTACATTTTCCTAGTGGTGATCACTGGTTCGATATGTGCTGGCCAAGCTGATTCCTTTTCAGAACTACCTCATTTAATTTAAGGAAGTGAGGAAATGCCAACAGCTGCAAGAAAAGGATTACCTGAAACACTGCATCTAATTTAACAGAATTGTTTTTCCCCTCTGAATTTCAGACATAACTGTCAAAACAGCAGTGGCACTACAACAAGTTTCAGGCACAGTGATTCCTTCTAGTTATGCCTGATTGTTACAGAAAAAGAAGTGAACTCCCTAGAGTTAAAAAAATACGATTCTTCAAGAGCAGCCTGCAGTTCTTACTAAAGCATTATATTTTACATAACAGAAGCCAAAACCAGCCTGACTTGACTTTTCCATGAAATCTATCCTTTTTTTTGACAGAGTATGTATTTGTCATGTTTTCCACGTTTTTTTTCTTAAAAAACAAAAAGCAGTACAGTATCTGACCTACATCACGTGGGTTTAGGATCCATTCAATAAATTACAAACATTAAAACCATACAGACCTTTTAGGCAAGCTTTTTTAAAACTGCCTGAAAAATTTGGGCAAGCAATTGTGTGTGTTGTCACTACAATGAAAGAGAGCTCACTACCCTAGCTTCATTTCCAGAAACTACAAGTGGCAGGATAAAAATTGAGGTACCTATATATGCCATTTCAGGAAACTTAATTGAAAAGTTTAGATGCTCCTTAATGCAGGAAACACCTACATTTTTGCCAATGAGGTTCCCTGTGGTCCTAAACTAGAAGCCCAACTCAGTGTTTTGGTGCACAAATCCTGTAACATAGCCTTCAAAACTCCTACCTAAATTAGCACTTTGGCTTCTTTCAGTAAAATTTTCCATGGCTCTCTGGTTTGGTTTCTGCACATACACAGACTATCAGTTGGGATGGCAAAGGAGGCCAATAATTGCTTCTGTGCTAACCCTTATGGAAATAATCAGTCATGTTTTTTTAACAACACAGGCTGATGGTTCAGCTAAGCTAATGCACTAGAATATAGGATCATAGAATTAGAGAATCATTCAGGTTGGAAAAGACCCTTGGGATCATCGAGTCCAACCATCAACCCTACTCTACAAAGTGCTCCCCTAAACCATATCCCCCAACACCACATCTAAATGACCCTTAAGCACCTAGAGGTGGTGGCTCGAGTGGTTTGACTTTATTTCATTTCCTGGCACCGGTCACATTTTTTTGGGTTACTTCTGTGCTAGTGTTTCTTCCCTGATCCACTGGGATCAGATAAAGGTGAGGGCAGAGGGAAGAGCAGAGAAGAAGACTGACCTGTCCCTGTCTGTGGAGCCAGCTGCAGTTCAGCTTAGATGCCATATTAACTGTATTTGTGTATTTGAAGTGCTGGGGCCTGAGCTGTGGGCCCCAAGTTGGAGCTGACCTGGGAATGAGTCACAGCGTAGCAGAATGTTTTGTTTTCCCCACTGGCTTCATGTTCCAGAGGCAGAACCTGGCCCACCTGTGTCTCTGTGTCTCTGCCCTCACCCAGGTGGTCATGGTTGAGGTTGTGGGTGAGGCCAGGATTATTTTAACCAGGAGCCAAGTAGTAGGAAGAGCTTTCTGTAGGGTGTGGCTTCTGTTGGGGCTGGTTGCATCTTGCTGAGCTCTCTCAGTGGTGTCCTTCCATGTGAAGGGCCACTGAGGAGCCATGTCTTCCGTTGTGTCCAGCAGGTGATGCTGGCTCCACAGTGGGCAACAGAGGAGCTGGGCCCACAGGAGCCTATGGTAGGACTGTCTGAGAGAAGACTTCTGAGGGGATGTTGCTGAGTTCAGTGTTGGCCTGTGTGATCAGGCAACTGATGGCAGCATAAAATGGTGATGGCTGAACCACCACAACAGTATTGCACTGTAGTCCTTCGTAACAGATACAGACCAAGTGCTGCACCAACACGGTATAAAACCAGTCCTTTCACTAAAGAAAATAAGAAAAGATGACTTTTTTTTTTTTTTTCATTTCTTGGTCAATGTCAGCCCAAACTGATGGAGTACTTTCTGAAGAGTAAGGATGTCCAGGCTTCTAGATACCTCAACTTAAAAGAGCTTTAAATTTTTAACCCACTCTCTCCCTAACACAACTTTCCCATGTTCCTGAAGCTGTGTTATGATCCCACAGCTCCAGACAGCCTGCACGAGGGGATTTGGTTCTGACCTGCGCTCCGTTGTGTTCTGTACATTTCTTTCAGGGCCACTATATTCCTTTTGTTTCTGATTTTTTTTTCTTGTATTTAACATGTGATGCATGAAGCATCCTGAAAAGCATTTAATCGCTTAGTTGCTCACTTTACCCCAGGAAAGCCTGAGGTTTTTTTCTTCAGTACAAAGGCTTTAGAAAAGTGATATGGGGACATTTGCATCTACTTACTCTTCAGAATATTTACAGAAAACGCTAACCAGAACACAAGTAGGAATTTCTGAATTCTAAACGCTAGTTGCAGTTTGAACCAGCACAAAATTTGTCCTTTGTGGGATGATTAAATCAATTCCAGGAGAATTAGTTGGTTTATAAATACACAATAAAGGAGATGAGTGAGATCAAGGGCTGCTGTTTGCTTGTATTATTACAGCGCTTCCAACCATTCTCTTCTAATAAGCATCCCGTGCACATTCACAAGGAGGAGAACAATCCTTGACCAAGACAGTTTATAGCTAATGTCAAATTGGAGAAGGGAGAATAAAGAGATTTAGGCAGGTGAGATAAACAGATACAGAAACAGAAGGTTATGTTGTTTAGTTTGCCTAAAGAGAGTTGAAGATCTACTCTGAAGCAAAAGCTCGTAGCATCATTCCAAATATTCCAGATGTGAATTAAAGCACTGTAAAGGCACAAATTCACGTGGAAAAAAAAATCCATCAAAGCTGAAGATGTAGGTGTGAAATTAAATTAATAGTAGAGAGCGCAGTCATAAATAAAGAAGTGGGATAAAATGAGAAAGGTAATAGCTAGAAAGCAAGATATCTGCAGGTGTGTGAAGGTACTGCTGACTCAGCATTCTGGTCCTCTACATTTAAAGCCCCCAATCCAGAGAGTAAGTGCTAAAAAAACCTATGACATCACAGAGATCATACCTCAGGCAAAGATGTTTAAGTGTAATGAAACCAGCTGTTTATGGGCAGAGTGGGTGGGGGGAATTTCCAGCATAAAGTCACCTACCTTTAATGAGTTTCCTGTTAGATAGGTAGATGTTGTGACCTACTTCTGCCTATAAAATTCTGAACTTTCTGTTCTAGATCATATAACACGAGAGACCACGTCCAGGACATCTCCTCACTGTTAGAACCCACAGACAGGCCCTCTCTTTGGACTCAGAGAGGAAGAGAGCCTGTTAGCAGAAGCACTGCAGATTTCCTCTTGATTTTTGGAGGAGAAATAATGCTCCTTTGGCATACGTTCGTCTCTGGTTCTGTTTGGACTCTCTCCTGTCTCCCTGCCTCAGCAATCTGAAGCCACAAGGCCACCCTTTCTTTTGAGAAGACCTAAATTATGTAGTTGGAAGATTCTGCTGCTTGGCCGGAGTTTGCTGTCTCATCATGGGCATCACTGTTTCACTCAGACCTCAAATGTTTCTGTTCTCACAGTACTGTATGATTATGGTTCCTTTTATGTGCTTTATGCAACCAGAACCTGTTCTCCACTAAAATGGAATCACATCAGTGTATTTAAGCAGATGAATGAGAATTGTACAATTTGTCCCTAACCCTAATCTCTTAACACAGAATCCTGTTCATTCAATCGCTAGCTTTACTGACCTGCCCATCAGAACAAGAGAAAATCACTACCGTGAAGCTGTAGCTCTAAACCTCAACTCAAAAGCCATGAGGTAGCTCCATGCTCTGTCACAGGCTTCTAGTAAGACCTTGACCTAGTCATTTAAGTCACTTCCTTCAACTCTCTTTCAGAACGGTACCTTACTTTCACACAGCGCTGATAAGGCAAAGCTCTGTCTGTGTAGGCTGACTACCTACTACAGTCACTCCACTTCCTTTCTGATATTCTGCATGACAGATATTATCAAAGCACAGCAGTCCAGCTTTCAAAATAGAGCCTCTAAAACTGTACAAGCCTCATAAAAGGCATCCGAACTTAGTACACAGTAGCTTCTAAGAGATTTCCAGACGTGAGCCTATGATAAAAGAGCCATTAAAAGTATTTGTGATCTGTAAGTCAAAGACATGCTGGTAATTACACTATAAGCTTGCAAGTGTACAGAAAAAAAAAAATAAACTATTAAAAAACTTTACTGCTAGATACGTGTACAATAGGGAAGAGATCTGTTATCTATGTGATATAGTGCCCTTGTGGCCAAGAAAGACAATGGTCTCCTGGGGTTCATTAAGAAGAGTGTGTCCAGCAGATGGAAGGAAGTCCTCCTCCCCCTCTACTCTGCCCTAGGGACAACTCACCTGCAGTACTGCGTTCAGTTCAGGGCTCCCCATCTCAAGAGGGACAGAGATCTACTGGAGAGACTCCAGTGGAGGGCTACAAGGATGATGAGGGGACTGGAACACCTGCCTTCTGAGGAAAGGTTGAGAGCCCTGGGGCTTTTTAGTCTGGAGAAGAGAAGACTGAGAGGGGAGCTAATGAATGTGGATCAATAGATGAGGGCTGGGTGTCAAGAAGAAAAGGGCAACATGTTTTCACTTGTGCCCTGCCATAGGCCAAGGGGCAATGGATGCAAGCTAGAGCACATGAAGTTCCACCTCAACATGAGGAGGAACTTCTTTCCTGGGAGGGTGACAGAGCACTGGAACGGGCTCCCCAGAGAGCTGGCGGAGTCTCCTTCTCTGGAGACTTTCCAGACCCGTCTGGATGCGTTTCTGTGTAACCTGCCCTAGATTCTATGGTCCTGCTCTGGCAGGGGAGTTGTACTTGATGATCTCCAGAGGTCCCTTCCAAGCCCTAACATTCTATGATTCTATAGTTTTATATTTTTCCAACCTTTTTAATACATAGGTAACAGCAATGCTTCAGCATGCTTTCTTGAGAAGAAAGACATAACCTGCTATTGTGAAACTCCCTGGCTGCTTGAAATCCTACCGCTCCTCTCATGAGCTGTGAACAACAACGCGAAGCTCCACAGGATTTGTTTCCAAGCAAGGCCCCCTCTCCTTTGCATCAGCTTGAGACGCAGAAACCGGGTGAGAAAAACTGTACGGCATTTTTTTCAAGCACACTGGGTGAGACCTCTGTTTGAAGTGGCAAGGCTGCAGGAAGAGGAAACATGCTCATTTGTTCTAGATGCATAAGATTAAATGCCCACTTTGAAAAATCAGGGAAAACATCTTTCTGCCACAGCAACCAACTGCCCTTACAGAGTTTTAGGCCACAGAAAATCCTTCATCTAAAGCAAGTTAAATACTTGGACGAAAGAGTTCGAGGTATTTCCTCAACAGAAATCAAAATGCTTGGGAGAAACATTGAAAAAACTTTAATATGTGGGGAAAATGCACTTTTTATGCCAGTAACCCAGTGACTTGTGCAAAAAAAGCCAAATCTTTGGACAAAGATAGGTTACTCAATGAGAATTCGGGGTTAGAATGACAAGACCAGGTGTTTAACAATGCTAAAATGATTATATTCAAAGCCCACTGAAAACAGTCAGAACTTTCCTTGATTTCAACAGGCTTTCAATTAAGCCCAATTCAGCTTACCCTTTTAAAAGACAGGTAGAAACGTGGATGGCTAAGACCCCACAGCCCTGCCACACAAATGTTAGGATTTCAATTATGTTTCCAGTTCTCAGGGAATCTGATAAATTCCCTGTGTTTAGGAGGTATCAGTAGGGGAGAAAATGGGACAATTCAGAGAGATGTGCAGAGTCCTGCACCTGGGAAGAAGGAACAAAATGCACCAGTACAGGTTGGGAGGTGATCTGCTGGAGAGCAGCTCCGTGGAGAAGGACCTTGGAGTCCTGGTGGACAACAAGTTCTCCATGGGACAGCAATGTGCCCTAGTGGCCAAGAAAGCCAATGGTCTCCTAGGGTGCATTAAGAAGAGTGTGTCCAGCAGATGGAGGGAGGTCCTCCTCCCCCTCTACTCTGCCCTAGGGACACCTCACCTGCAGTACTGCGTTCAGTTCAGGGCTCCCCATCTCAAGAGGGACAGAGATCTACTGGAGAGACTCCAGTGGAGGGCTACGAGGATGATGAGGGGACTGGAACACCTGCCTTCTGAGGAAAGGTTGAGAGCCCTGGGGCTTTTGAGTCTGGAGAAGAGAAGACTGAGAGGGGATCTAATGAATGTGGATCAATAGATGAGGTCTGGGTGTCAAGAAGAAAGGGGCAACCTCTTCTCACTTGTGCCCTGTGATAGGACAAGGGGCAATGGATGCAAGCTAGAGCACAGGAAGTTGCACCTCAACATGAGGAGGAACTTCTTTCCTGGGAGGCTTCCAGAGCACTGGAGCGAGCTCCCCAGAGAGCTGGTGGAGTCTCCTTCTCTGGAGACTTTCAAGACCCATCTGGATCACAATGCTAAACAAGAACCACGTGCAAGCAACTCTATACTGAATAGCAAAATAGACTAGCAGCAACTTCAATCGCAACTTAATTTTCCATGGATCTGAGAAACATCAGACGGTTTTGTCGGTTATGTGTACAACAGGCTGCAGACATTTAGACAGGTATCTTTTCTTCTTCTCTCAAAGATAGTTTTATCATTGAGTAATGATCAATGGTAGGTTAATGATAGGAAAAATTAAATCTGGATATTTTTATGTTATAGCCAACCTGATTTCAACACTTCCACCCTGTTTTCCATTCTGGGTCTTTTTTCAGTTACATGAAGAAATACCCAGGTGAGCCACAGCAGCCTGATTTTATAGGTTTTTAGATGTGTGACTTGTTTCTTTTTAAATACATTCGTAATATATTTGACATTACTATCAAGACATCTCTGGTTACCCACTCTACGAAACCACTACTAAGAAAAAGCAGTTACAACAAACAATTTATTTTGTTTCTAAAGAAATGCCAAACCAACAGGACTTTAACTCAAGCAAAATAATTTACCCTGTAGATTATAGTACAAGGAAACATTGCTATTCCACTATCTACAGGAGGGCTACCCTGTTGCTCCTTTAATGTAATGAAAACATTATGAATTATAGAAAAAATGAAACACTGATGAGAAGAGGACAGAGTTCAAGGAAAGTGCACACTTCCCTTGTTCACATGAAGATCTATTGTGCATTCATAGATGGAGCCATGAAAAACAGACTTCGCTCAATATTTGATTTGGTTTTATACTAAAAGAAGAAGCACTTCCCTGCTTTTGGCAGTAAACACTTCAGTATCTTGGACATTATAATGTAGCTCACATATTGCAGAGGAAGAAGGGAAAAAACCACGTCACAGCAGTTATCAATTAGACAGTGAATGGAAAAAAAATGCTAAAAACAGAGTTCCCATATAAAGAAAGAATAAGAACATGTTGAGCTAAAATATTCTTGGGGAGCTTAATACTGCACAATATATATTGTATGCATTTTGAGATTTACTGAAATAATCATAATTTATTTCAGTACGATCATTTTGCTGTAAATTGTCAAAGGGAAACTGCTATTCTGTGATGGGTATTTGAGTAAACTTCCAAGTGTAGACAAGTTTATGGAAGTAACTTGCTTCTGGTCCATTAATCTGTCCCAGTTTCCCTACCTGTAAGCAGAAAAATATATTTCACTGCATGTATTTTGTTCTAAACTCGGCCCTGGGTGTCTAGCCTGTGTCCTTCACCCTAGGATTACGACTCAATGGCTTTCACATAAATTGTTTGAATAGTTTTCAGAGAAGAATAAAGAATACCTTTCTCCTGGATTAAAGCAGAACTCATGAAGTCAAAACTACTTAGCCCTATCAAGACCTAGGCACTTCTGCGCGTGCACTAAAGCAGAGCTTTAGGTAATGCAGAGTGAGAAAGGCCTTCACAGAAACAAATTGTTGATTTAGTTTCTGGTTTATCTGCCTCCACAAACTCATATTTAGAGTAATGAAAAAAATACTTTTAATAATAACAATACTTTTAAAAGTAAAGTTTGAAGATTTACTTCAAAATGGCATTTGTTAGGTATCTTCTCAATATTGAATTGCATTCCTTTCTAAGTAAACTTTTCCGTAATTAGTTTTCAGGGGAGAGATCGCCTTTGGTAAGTCAGTAGTCCACGTGTCATCCAGCATTTCTATCACAGTGTTTAACTTGGCCAAGTCCAGATTTATCTTTTGGAACTGAATCCAACCTTTTACTTTGCAAAACACTTTTGCTGCTTTAAGACTGCCAAGAGGTTTGTAAGACATGTCCTTTGGATGGGCAGTTCAACTGTCCTGTCCACACAGGGAAGTACTAGCAATGGGCCCACCATTACAAGTGTCCACTCTCAAGGGTTGTTACTGGAGCCTCTTCTCATGCTTGCCCTGCTAGGGCGGACCTTGCAGATCTCAACACTTTCAGAAAAAACTAGGTAACGTTGTATCACAAGAAGTCTTCCTGATCATTTTTATCTGCTGAGCCAGTCTAAATGCAAATTGTGTGCTAGAGAGTACTGGATGCTCAGGGCTTAAATCTTCCAGTGAATGGCCACTAACTGATACATCCAGGAGCTCTTGGCCCTACTAACTTTTATGTCATACCTTACTGATAGGCATAGCAAGGATTAACTAGTCTCTTTTTCCACTGAGTTAAACAGGATGCAGGTTACAATTACTACTTCAAATTGACAGATTGAGGTATGAAGATTAGTCAGAAATTATAATAAAGACCTCCCCTTTAAAGATATTACATATCTGCAAATCATCCTATGAAACTGCTAGCTGGAGAAAACGATGCCATCTCACTGCCCTGTATCCACAGATCTCTTTCTGCTCCTGAAAACCAAGAAGCACAGTAAAGTCTTTATGAATGATCCTCTACCAGTTGCCACCTCCTGATGTCTGTTACCACCACACAGTAAGGTTGCAACTGCTACATGTCTAGTTCCCATAGGGTGGAGGGACATGCGATAAGAAAACAGTAGAGATGTCTGGCCACTTGCCCTCTGTATCTAAGCTTTCTGTGGCATCCCTCCTACCATCACCTTCCAAAGTGACTGAGCTTCCTTTGGGTATCTTCTGTTATTCCTGTCTCTCACTGTCTATATAGTTCGCAGTAACCAGAGAAATCCACTTTGACCCAGACACTGTGTAAAGGTGTTGGCACAGGGCTGAGCTGAATATACCTTGCCCTTTAGTTCATCCAGCACCACACAATCACCCAGGTCTCATCTGGCACAAACCTGCAGCCAGTTGACTAAGGGCAGGACCAAAATTTGCTTACATCTGCCTATAGCCTGTTTCTTCTCTCATGTTCAAGGTGAAACAAGTGACAAGGCTAGTAAGGATGGCATCCACTTACGGAATCTGGTTCTGGATGTGAAGGAGTAATTTTGGATACTCCTGTTAAAATTGATTTTCTTGCTTTCCACCTTGATGATGATTTTGAGGGTCCCAATGTTTACTTATATCTAATAAGCTACAGTAAATAAAGTCTCTAAGTTACTTACAGGATAGTACAGACAAGAGGCTATAACAGGATCCCAGCAAAGAATACATTAATCAAATTTCACTTAAAATGTGAAATGTTAAGTGAATGTTAAGCCTCTCAGACGCTTTGCTTCCAGAGTGAAAACTAAAGCATGGGGGTACTTCTCTACAGTATCTAGACATGGAGAGTGATCCAAAGACTTTTCATGCTGAGTGGAGGTCCCTAGAGCAGTCAAGAAGAAATCTGAGGCAAGGCATTGTCTGAAGTCTTACCCTTCTAGAGATGGACACTGTGAATCACGACTGCAGCTACCTAACATCTCGCTTTCCCACTTTGTAGGCAAATGCTTTAGCTACTAAAAGAAATAAACAAAACTGGCAGTCCTTACCTTGCTGGGATCTTTAGGATGCCACATCTACTGCTTCATGTAGGATGCTAAGTTGCCTTCAACTGCTCAGTCACTTGTACTGTATAAATCCCATTTGGGATTTGGGATGTGCTTGACTAAGCGGCTGTAACTCATGTGGCTTTAGGCACCTACTTCTTCAGGTAAATGCTATTTTGAGCATACCAGAAGGCAGAACCACAGCCAGTTAGCGAATATTCAGATTCAACAGAGAAGTACCCAGGAGGCTTAAGCAGACACAGAGTGAGAGTTACTAAACAAGATTTTTAATTTCAGCTTTGAACTTCGCTGTTTAAAGCTTCTCCAAAGCACTTGGAGCCAGCTTGTGTTGGCTACATGAAAGACTACAGTTTTTTCCAGGAATATTATTGATTTGTAGGTATTGATTACAAGCTGAAACACAAATAGCAATGCACATGTAGGTAAACCTTTGCGCACAGAGACCAGTATCTCAGCGTAACATGACCTGTACATACTAAACTACATGGTTTGGCTTCTAAACTATGATTTTGGCTAGCTATTCTCCTCCTCTGACAATGTTCACTTGCAGTTAGAAAACCCAAAACAACAAAACAAACAGAACACATTGGCAGCTATATAATTTAGGAATCAGTTAACAACACAGAGATTGTATTCCAGACAGAGAGAGTAGTATCATTTTCAGTTTATACGTACAAGGAATTATGAAACTTAGACCTGCCTCCTTGGTTCATTTTTATTTATTTTCTTTCTTTCTTTTTTTTTTTTTTATGAGTAACACTACTAGCCAATATAAACTTGGCATCTAGAATCTGAATTTAATAAGGAGAAACTGAAAAAGTTTAATAGTATTTATCCTAGCAAGTTACTGGGAATCTTGACAACTCCCATGAAGAAACCAATGGGAAGCTTAAATAAAAAAGGTCTTTAAAGAACCTAAAATAAATTCAAATACTCCATAAATTATTGCTGGAGTGGGGTTTTCTATGCTATTAATATTTGTGCCATACAGGTACAAAGCTAATCTTCTACCCTTGAGCGGTTCAAGTGTACCCTTGAGCGGTACAAGCACCAGGGTCCTCGCATTCTTTTATAATAATATACTATAATCCCACACTCTCTCAAGGGAAAGGAGCAGTTTTCAGAAGACAGAGCAATGCCATGCAGCACTGTAAGTCACTTTCCCATAAGTGTATACATTGAGGCAGCAGAAATAACAAAGACGTTGGTGGAATCTCTATTCTAAAGTGTTCCCCTCTAGGTAAGAGAGGCTTACAGTCCTTGTCTGCATTAACTGCTAAGTTAACAGCCTCTAACAGAGTCAGGTAGAGCCGCAACGTT
Source organism: Eurystomus gularis (assembly GCA_013400335.1). NCBI lineage: Eukaryota > Metazoa > Chordata > Aves > Coraciiformes > Coraciidae > Eurystomus > Eurystomus gularis. The sequence goes on from VZZY01011609.1 coordinate 30,021, forward strand.
GAGGATGGTGCGTGTAACCATTTCATAGAATCATAGAATCATAGAATGTTAGGGGTTGGAAGGGACCTCTGGAGATCATCGAGTCCAACCCCCCTGCCAAGCAGGACCATAGAATCTAGGGCAGGTTACACAGGAACACATCCAGATGGGTCTGGAAAGTCTCCAGAGAAGGAGAGTCCACAACCTCTCTGGGGAGCCCATTCCAGTGCTCTGTCACCCTCCCAGGAAAGAAGTTCCTCCTCATGTTGAGGTGCAACTTCCTGTGCTCTAGCTTGCATCCATTGCCCCTTGGCCTGTCGCAGGGCACAGGTGAAAAGAGGTTGGCCCTTTCTTCTTGACACCCAGACCTCATCTATTGATACACATTCATTAGCTCCCCTCTCAGTCTTCTCTTCTCCAGACTAAAAAGCCCCAGGGCTCTCAACCTTTCCACAGAAGGCAGGTGTTCCAGTCCCCTCATCATCCTCGTAGCCCTCCACTGGAGTCTCTCCAGTAGATCTCTGTCCCTCTTGAGCTGGGGAGCCCAGAACTCAACGCAGTACTGCAGGTGAGGTGTCACTAGGGCAGAGTAGAGGGGGAGGAGGACTTCCCTCTGTCTGCTGGACACACTCTTCTTAGTGCATCCCAGGAGACCATTGGCTTTCTTGGCCACTAGGGCACATTGCTGTCCCGTGGGTAACTTGTCCTCACTGTACGAGCAGGGGACACACACCGTGGGAAGCGGTACCAACACACATTGCTCCTTTCCTCTTCCCATGACAACCTAGCTAACAGGACTGTGCTATGAATATGCCCCAGACATCCTCTAGAGTCAGAGCAGGGCCATTGATTGGAAAATATAGTTCAGTGTTTACCTTTCAGATGAATCTACCATAATTGATCGGACCTCATTAATGCTTAAGATTTTAGGACAAACTTAGAATAACAAACATAGAAGTGAATGAAACATGACAAGGCTCCCCTGGGTTCAGAAAGAAAAAAAAGCATCTCACTTTTCACCCCTCTCTTCACAGGTAGTGATAACATCAGGCTAACTCCTTTACTAGAGCCTTCTACTGGTGCTTCTACCCACTTAGATGTCTATACAAGTTGTCATTCTGTATAATTCACCCTCTTCTAGCATACTGTTCCTTTTCAAGAAAGACATTTATTGGTACGTTTAGCCTTCTCCTCAATTTCTGCCATCTTTTAAAGTCCTGAAGCCTCCTGTTTCTACTAGGGCCCTGTACTAGAATCTCCTCTGGGGGGGGAGGAAAATAAAGACAAATACGGTTATTTCCTGCTCACTGTAAAGCTGGACCTTTTACACTTCCCAACTAGACATTCAGATACCTTATTTAGTTTAGAAAGCAACAAACTACAGGGTTCCACCTAACTCCAACACTCCAAGATTTTTTTTGTTAACCTCTCTGCAGCTGTGCCAAATCTCTCATTTACCAGATCCTCCTTCAGATGCAGCCACAAATGCTCATTAAGCTCACTGGTTAGGTATAAATCTTTTCTCTGTCAGTGGAAGATAGTGTAGGGTTGCGTGTACATCTGATCACATATTGCTTTATGAACCACAGCTCCTTCTTAACAAACCTATTTCCTTCAAAATAAAAGCTTCGCAGCACATGGAATGAGTAGGATTTTTATATTTGATACGGTGGTATGCTGGGAAATTCTCAGTTCAGATGAGAAAGATGTGGATTGTTCTGAGAAACATATGGAACCTGTTAAATGGGTAATGGGAAGTTACTTGGAGGGAGGATGTCAGGCTGAAGTTCTTAGTAAACGTTGCTGAGTACTTTATTAGTATTAGTTGTATTAATATTTCCGTTCATGATCCTGATACCAAAAGCAACAATGTGTTTATGGAACTTCTGAAGATGAGAACAATATAGAGTAAGAAATGAGTCATCTTGACTACCAGAATAATTGCTCGGAACTAAAATGCTAAGTACACATTTTTGGGACCAACAAATATTTCTGCTCTAACTTTGGAACGTGCTGGTTGAAAACAGGAACTATGAGAATGAGGAAGGAAATTAATCTTTTATTTTATGACAGAGAGCTTTGATTTATTTAGCAGTCATGGAAGGCTTAGAGATGACATTATTGAATTCTAGAACTACATCAAAGAATAAACATGGTAGAAGAAAAAGAATCTTTTCAGCTACAGATGACAGTGAAGGAAGAACAAATGTGCTTAAAATGACTCTGTGAATGTATGTAGTCTGAAAGTTAGGTTTTTATTAATCAGAATAATTCTACTTGGAACCTCCTTCCAGTAGCTCAACTGGTTTTTAACGAGGTTTATTAGTGTACAAGTGAGATTACATGCTACTGCCTGGAAAAGCACAGAAATAAACTTGTTTACAGTCCTTTCCACCCTGACTCTTCCTATTATTAGAGAAAGAATTTGTCTCTGGCAACATGTTGATGAGCAGAGTTTTGTGATCACTGTGAATTAAAAAGAGTCTTCAATTGATCTATTAATATCAACACTGACAGCTAGATCAGAGACTGTCCTGTAGGCAGGAAGTTTCAGCCTTGTAAAAGCAGAGAATTACTATTTTTTTTCACTTCAGCAAATTCTGCAGACCATATGGTTAGAAACTGCAGCCTCTTTTTGGCATTTCTGACACTCATGAAACTATTGTGAATACCAAGAGGCGAGTTTTGATGAACAGCTAAGAAGTGTGAAGAGCATAAACTGGGTCAAGAAGGTACAACATGCAGCAGCTTCGATCTTCCCCCACTTTGCATTAAACTGTGTATGATTTGGTAGGAATGTGTGCATGGCCTACAGGGGAATCACTGTCTTCTTGAAAGCTACTTTTGGCAAATGGTGGGCTGTCCTGAAGTCGTTCTTTTGGGCCCAGTCTTGATGGTTGTTTCCAACAGAGTTATTGCTGAGTTGAAGGTGTGCTTACAGACAGCTGTCTTCAAACCTAGTACATGCATTTGTATACATACTGACACAGCGCATCTGGAAAAAACATTCCAGACAAACATAGACATATCACCCATCTGTTTACTGAGATAAGCCCACTCATAAGCTTGGAAAAACACTGTAGTAACGGAACTTGCAGTTTCTTGATGCTCCTCTTGAGGATGGATTGCATTATCAGTATAGGTTGGGAGAGGATATACTGGAGAGCAGCCCTGTGGAAAGGGGCTTGGGGGTGCTGGTGGATGAAAAACTGGATATGAGCCATCAATGTGCCCAGAAGGCAAATCACATCCTGGGCTGCATCAAAAGAAGTGTGGCCAGCAGATCAAGAGAGGTGATTCTGCCCTGGTAAGACCTCACCTGGAGTATTGCGTCCAGTTCTGGAGCTCCCAGCACAAGAAGGATGTGGACATATTGGAGCATGACCCAACGAGGGCCACCAAAATGATCAGGGGAATGGAGCGTCTCTCATCTGAAGACACGCTGAGAGAGTTGGGGCTGTTCAGCCTGGAGAAGAGAAGGTTCCGGTACCTGAAGGGAGCCTACAGGAAAGCAGAAGAAGGTCTATTTATTTGTAGCAAGGACAAGGAGTAATGGTTTTAAGCTAGGAAAGGAGAGATTTAGGTTGGATATTAGGAAAAAGTTCTTTAACATGAGGGTGATAGACCACTGGAATGGGCTGCAAAGAGAGGTGGTGGAGGCCCCATCCCTGGAGTCATTCAAGGTCAGGCTCGATGAGGCTCTGAGTAACCTGACCTAGGTAGAGCTGTCCCTACTGTGTAGGGAGGTTGGACTAGATGACCTCTAGAGGTCCCTTCCAGCCTAGAACATTCTATGAATCTATGATAAGTGCCATGGCAGAACACAGACGTAGGTATCTTGTGTATTTCCTTGGCCTCCGCCTCCCTTTCTCCTCCTTTATGCCCTGCTGCTCTCTCCTCTCACCATCCAGCTCCCTCAGAGCACGGCCCTGCCGCAGGCCCGCACGGGGACACCCAGGCCGGGCGCCCAGGGCTGGCAGGGAAGATCCCCTGGCAGAGCAGGCACGCTCGGGCTGGCTGCCTCTGGCTCCTGCCCCGCCGCTCCTCC
>VZZY01011609.1:35208-69668 GCA_013400335.1 Eurystomus gularis
TGGGGGCTGAAAGCCGCGCTGTAGATCGCCGTATGGACCCGGCGTGTCGTGCTGCCACGGAGTGGGGGCTCCTTCTGGGGCGCTGGGTGTCTGTAGGTAATGGAGATGTCCGGAATAAATGGGCAAGGCAAGACACTGAAGCGCATTTATATGAAGAGAGTTTGTATTGCCCCCCCTAATCCCCTGTTTTCATATAAGAGCTTAAATTTTATGCATATTGAAAGATTCTGGAAGAAAAGATAAGGATGAACGAAAGATTCTGGAAGAAAAGATGAGGATGAACGGTTTCGTGCTTTTAAAGCTCTTGGAGTTGAGCTCTGACAGCTTCCCGGGGTGTGAAAACGGCCCTCACCCTTTGAAGAGCATGAAGTGAAAGCTAGGAATTGCCATGAGGATTACTAGACTAGACTTGCCCTCCTCTCCGGTAACTCCTTGCCGCTTGCTTCTTGTCTTTAAGTCACTCTGTTGCCCAGAGCTTTCCTTCAGGTAGAGCAGAGAAAGTAACTTAGAGCTTCTTGTGCTGCAACATGAGGCGTTCAAGGAAAAGAATTACTTTAATCCTTAAAATCATCTCCCACATTGAGACACTATGCTAGTTTTTGTAGGGTGAAGGGTAACAGTCGCATTGCTCTTTATGTGGACAGGGAGCAGGTGTTGCTATGAGCTTCTTAGCTCATAAGAAACCTGACTGATGCTAACCTGGAGTCTGAACTCCAAGTTTGTCATTTTACCTGGGATAGCAGATCAAACTGTGAAGATTTTGTCTGGCCACCGGCAGGATTGGATGTTAATTGCACACGTTCATACATTGACTATATGTAGTTTATTGGCAGCATTGCACTTACATAAAGCAGCTACTGCCTTTTTGAGACTTTTTTCATATAAATGCATATATTTCTGGACACTCCTCTATTTTAATAAGCAGCTGGATACAGATGTAGCATCTTATGTGAATTAGTATTAACTTCAATAAATTCCTGTATCTATGCTCACAAAACATGAGATGATAGAATACATAGAAACTCTGTGTGTGTATATATATATAGCTAAAAACTTAGTGGTACATTTTTTCTTTCCAGAGCTAAAAAGTTTGTTTTGTAATTGTATTTGAAGACTTTATCTCTGCTAAAAAGCTTTCTCCGTAAAACAGGAAGTTTGACCTTGTTTTCATTAGTAAAAATGTAATCTTAATAAAAACTTACTATTGCAAACCTGGTCCTATAAGGTGGTGTGTACAAATAGTAATGTTGGGCTAGGACACCACTTGGGTACATTTTGGCCTGGAAACTGACAACTTAAGAAAGTTGTATTTGTTCATATTTGATCTGGAACAAAAAGCAGTCAAAGACAGACTGATGTAGAAGGAATCTTGTTCTTGAGAAGGAATTTAGAGCTTGATTCCGAGGGGAGTAATCACATTATTTGTGTGAAGAATACTTGTGAGCCCTTGCTAGATTTAGACCCTATAATCTCCATGTTTAACAATTCTCTTCCAGGAGAAGCAGTATTTCTATCTCAAGTAATGACCACTTGAAAATTCTTCCGACTTCTAAAACTTTGTAGTTCAGATGTTATTCTGTTTGACACAATGTTGCTTGTATTCTATGTACAACTTTAACATGCTGTGTGCGATAGTGTCTCCTAGCCTTAGGGAAATAAGGTCTGCTCTGGTGTAGTAAGAAATATTTCTCATTTTATTCATTTTAAAGGCCTTAGTTTTGTGACCATGCCTTCCACAGAACAGTGCCTTAGTCCTTGTCTTAGGACAAGTTGGGAAATGTTTGGATTTTTCTCGACAAAATAGAAATCCTTGCATTATCCTGTCCTGGCTCTGGTGTAGATGCTGCAAGGACAGTGTATCTGTTATGGCAAGTAGCACAGCTGAGCGTTGTGAATGCAGTGAGAGCTGATGAAGCCAGGGGTTGATCTAAAATCCTCATCAGCCTTTTTCAGTGTTTTTTTTTTTCACTGTTTCCTTCTCTTTCTAAATATGTAAGGCTCTTGGATTACTATAGAAGAGCACAGATTACATGGTCCAGTTTAGTTAGGTGTTAGCATCATCACATCTGCGTGGCTACTTCAGCCTTTTCCTACAAGTAGTATTTGCAGTGAGAGACTACAGGCACTAAATACATGCTACCTCTTGAAAAGCTTAGTTGATGCATATAATAGGTCATAGATTCATAGGATGTTAGGGGTTGGAAGGGACCTCTGGAGATCATCAAGTCCAACCCCCCTGCCAAGCAGGACCATAGAATCTAGGGCAGGTTACACAGGAACGCATCCAGATGGGTCTTGAAAGTCTCCAGAGAAGGAGACTCCACAATCTCTCTGGGGAGCCCCTTCCAGTGCTCTGGAAGCCTCCCAGGAAAGAAGTTCCTCCTCATGCTGAGGTGGAACTTCCTGTGCTCTAGCTTGCATCCATTGCCCCTTGTCCTATCACAGGGCACAAGTGAGAAGAGGTTGCCCCTTTCTTTTTGACACCCAGCCCTCATCTATTGATCCACATTCATTAGATCCCCTCTCAGTCTTCTCTTCTCCAGAGTAAAAAGCCCCAGGTCTCTCAAGCTTTCCTCAGAAGGCAGGTGTTCCAGTCCCCTCATCATCCTTGTAGCCCTCTGTTGGACTCTCTCCAATAGATCTCTGTCCCTCNAGCTGCTCTCCAGCAGATCACCTTGTAACCTGTAATGGTGCATTTTGTTCCTCCTTCCCAGGTGCAGGACTCTGCACTTATTCTTGTAGAACCTCATGAGGTTCCTCTTTGCCCTTTTCTCTTAATAAGTTACCTTTCAACACAGGTTTCAATCTGTGTGTACGCACAATTAAGTACGAGCATATCGTTTTCTTCGGTGCACCCAGAGGAAGGTTTCTTTTGTTGTTAACTTATGAATTAGGAAAAAGAAAACTTGGAAGGAACCATCTCCTGTTACAACTGCCCTTGATTATTAGGTAACTGTTGATGTCATAACTTCTCCAGGCACCTAATTTAAGAGATATTTCAGATGTATGCTTGAAGGGCATTTTCTTAAATGCTTCGCACAGTGAGGTTCAGCTGTAGCTGGACTCCTGAAGCAAACTGAAGTTTTTACTTCTCATTGTTTTCTGTTGGTTGAAACATCAAATCTATTTTTCCCCTGCTTTTTGCCAGTAGTGTACTTTGTAGTTTCTTTTAGTTGCCTTGTCAAAAAGAGACCTAGACTAGGGCGTTGTCACAGAGATTATCCAGGAAATTTCGTTCTAGAAATACCTGTACACATTTAATTTCCATAATAGGCCTGCTGCCAAAGTTCCTGAATATTGTACGGAAAAATCCCCCAAAGTAACATGCGTCTTGTACAGGTGATCTCATGGCTTGTTGCTGTGCAGAAGCCTTCAGTTTTTCCCTCTGATTTTTGAGGCCTTCTCTCTCCATCTCAACTTCTATTTGAGCATCAAGTTCAAAACTTAGGTAGTTCTCACCTTTCAATACAGTGTTTAAATGGTTGAAACAGTGGATTTGCAACTGTGTTAAGTAATGCTATACCATTTAAAGTGTTTTAATATGATGCAGACTAATGCTGAGTTGTGGAGTAATATAAATGAGATTTAACAGATAGCTTTAGGAATTTGTAATTTAGCAGCAATCATTAGTAGATTTATTTTACTGTTTAACACATGGAGAAACAGACAAACAGGCACAAGATGGAAATACTATCATTTGTGGGGGGCTCAGGGGTCAGGGAGATGTTGGAAGAAGGTTGGACTAGATGATCCCAGAGGTCTTTTCCAACCTGAATTATTCTATGATTCTAAGAGGTTATTTTTTACCAGAGTTTTACAGAAATTCCACACAAAAAGACTGTCCTTAAACTGCTTTGACATACAGTTTTCAGGGATGACTTTCTTGTCTCAGGAACCTAATTATAAAAGTACAGTGATGAACCTGTCCATGTCTATGGAAATTTTGGGGGTTAGCTGGCTGGAAAGAAAAATAAGGACAAATTTACAGTAACAACCTATGATCTTGTTATCTCTCTTGGGATATTTTTTTTTTTCATGTAAAAACCCCTCCCTTTGTATCTTTCCAGAGAGATGCATTTTCCCAGATATCTTGGCCTCACATAGTTTCATGAGATGATATCTTTACAATATCTTTTCCAGATCCTAGCCGGAGCGGGACTGAGTTCACTGAATAATAACTGCTGAAGTTTGACAGCAGTCGTTCTCTTTTATTAATTTAAGTAAAACAACAGATTCTTTATATTCCTTGTGTGATGCTATGATGGCGAACATGGAATGATGGAACTATCATTCAGCAGCTTGCTGGTGGGTATTTCAGAAATAACTCACCTTGCCTTTTCAAATTGATTGCTCTTAGTTGTTTGCTTTGGGTTGGAAGCCACCTTTAAAGGTCATCTAGTTCCAACAAAGGGGCAGCTTCTGAAGCAGCAGAAGCCTCAACAGTGCAAGGAGAAACTTTCTCCGGGGTTGAAGCCCTCAGTGTAGAGCTGAGAACACTCTCGAGGTGCAATATTGACAGCCCACGGCAGGTCTCGTGGAGATGGGACATCAGCAATTATGTTGTCATATAATCCAAAAATACATTAATTTGCCTTTCTTGTGAGGGTTGGGTGAGAGGCAGGTTACATTTCTTAATCTCTAAATGCATTGTTTCCTTACCAATAGAAAAAAACAGTTTCCCACTAAAAGGAAGTTGAAACTCAATAATTGGCATTCACACTTTGAAGTCATCTGCTCCCTCACTGTTACTTCTGATAGGCCTTTGTGCTGTCCTGCTCGACTTCTGCTAACATCTGAGTTATCTATGGATTATGGACGTAGCTTCCAAAACCAATTCTAAGAGTGTTCAGCCTTCCACGCAAAGATAGCAGCAATAAAGCTGGTTCTTGGCCAGAGAAGGAGCTTAATTGCTTCCTCTAGTGTTTAAAGCAGCTGCTTTCTGTGTCATATTATCTTTAGCCCAGTATATATTGGGAGAAGAAACACTAGTATGTAGTGGACTCTTACAGAGCACAGTATTTTCTGTCCGTTACCTGATGTTTCATTTTGAACGAAGAATTCCTGCAAGTAAATTCCTGTACTGTCAGTAACTACTACTGTAATAAAGTCCTCGAATGACTCAACATGGGTGTTCTTGTATCTTAATATTGAAACAGGTATTCTTTAGATAAATTTTATAATTGGATTATGTCAGGTTACCAAAGGAGTGGGTTTGAGTTTCACATACCATATGAAGTGATGTCTCTGCTTTAAGAAAACGTTGCACAATTTTTTTAAAAATTAGGGTTTTCAAGCTTGTAGACTGATTTCTGAAAAAGTTGAATTTAATCTGTTTCTTAATGGGTCAGTTGGCTTGTTGTCTACTACATGCTTCATTTGCTATGAGTAAGATAAATGAATTCTATTAATAAGAGACCAGCTGCTTCATGAAAATTATCTTTACTACAATGGAAAATATGATGCTGTGGTCACTGAACTTGTACAGATCTCTTGGGTTTTCTTGGGCAGAAGTGCTACAGCAATTTGCAGTTTCCTGTAATAGTAAATAACTTTGTATTCATCCTTGGTGAAAAATACACAGGGCGATACAATCCTTCTTTCTGCTGGACGGTATGTGAAGCAGTGCTATGTCTTTGCCTTTCTGATTTTTCCTATAGTCTCAAAACTGTAATTATAAATAAATTTGGAATATGGAATGGGTTATAATGGATTTCCTTTGTTAAATCCAGTCTCCTGCTAGTATTACATCATGTAATCCTTACTTGTCAAGCTCCATTTTAAGAACAGTTTTTATCCTTACTGCTTCTGCTAGAAGGGCATTGTAGAACCTTGTTACTCTGAGGGTTGAGTAACTCATTAAAAATAAATTTAATCTGGAAATTCAAACTTGTTCATGCTCATTTTCCTTTCACTCAACATTTCTACACTGTTGTGTACTTGGATTTGCTTGGGTAATAATCACATCCTTTTGCTAGACTGAACAAACTGTTCTTATCCTCTCTCCTACGAGCTTCTCTGGTTTCTTGGTCATTTTAGTATCTCTTTTCTCAGCCTTTTTGGATGTGTTTTTAAGTGTTCAGGAGATTACAAGTAAAAGTAGAGGAAACAAAAGTAGTATAATAATATTCACAGGTTTGATGTTGGCTCGTTATATTCTGTGAGAACAGCAGTTCTTAAATGAAGTCAGTGTTTATGGTCTTCTTTTGACTATGTGGTTCTACAGATTCCTCAAGCGTATGATAAAAGGTGAAAAAGTCTCGGGATCTTCTGAGCAGTAGCAAAGAAGTAAATATTAAACTGAAGAAAAATAACTTGACCTTCTTCCATATTAATATGAGATTGAAGTGTGGTTGGGCAGGAATCTAACCTCCTATTGGCACCCTGTGAAATGCAGATAACTTCTAGTAGAAAGACAATATATTTCACAGCACGTTAGGATTTCTGGGCTATGTTACACTATCATTTTTCGGATCAATTGGAAGTGACCCAACTTAAATCACTTCCCTGTCCTGAATTATGCAAACTTGTATTTCCCAGGATGCCAGAAGCTTAAGCAACATGTTGCTGTTGCACTGGTGTTTTGCTTAGTATGATTTGGGCATGGAAAAATAGTATGGCAATTCTGTATGTCCTCAGAAGACTTATCTTCTTTTAGCTCAATACTCAAAGCGGGAGAGAAGGTGCTGCAATGCCTTGGTCTGATGTCACTTGGTATTTTGCAAGTTGCTTAAAGAAGCGAGGTTTGCATGTCAGGTGTGCGTGGTAGTGTCTCTTTGCAAAGGTAGTCTGGTTCATTGAAAGATGTTCTGTAAATGAAAGTAGGTATCAGCAATAGGACTGTTTTTATTCTGTAAAGAGCCTTGATTCAAATAAACATCATGAAAAACAAAACAGGTGATACAAATCAATTCTTTGGCAAGAAAGGTTGGACCAGGTGATCTTTGAGATCTCTTCCCACCTAGTATTCTATGATTCTGTGGTCTGATCCTGTAGAATTAAAAGGACAAATAACCCTTTCGTTTAACTATTCCTTGCCTTTTGTGATTTAGGAAAATCTTTCTTTCTTCCTTTGGTTTCCTGTAGGTGAGGACAGCTCAACATATTTTTACTCTTCCCTCACCCTCCTCTCTCCTTGCCTCCTCTCTCCTTGCCTCCTCTCTCCTTGCCTCCTCTCTCCTTGCCTCCTCTCTCCTTGCCTCCTCTCTCCTTGCCTCCCCTCTCCTTGCCTTCTCTCTCCTTGCCTCCTCTCTCCTTGCCTCCCCTCTCCTTGCCTCCCCTCCCTCCTTCTCTCTCCCTGCTTTTAATCAATGAGAGTCCAGCGTTCTGTGTCAGTAACGTCTCCCTGCTCTGTGGCAGCAACCAAGCTCTTCCCAGAGTCACGGTGGAAACATTGAATCCGGTTGGTCTCAACATCAGTCCTTGATCAGACAACTACATTCCTCTTCTTGGGTGTTTGCAGCAAAGCCTTTTCCCAGTTGTTTCTTATCTATATGTAACTTCTGTGTAAGTTCTCATCTTCTACACCGTAATTACTAAACTGCCATTGTAGCTTGGGATCATGTGCTTTTCTGGTGACTAGTTGATTAGATCTCTTGTGGGTTTATGTGGTGGGTTTTTTTTGTTGTTTGCGTGTTTTTTTTTAAATAATCTTTTGCCTCGTGTAAGACAGATATCCACTGACCTGATGCAGTTTACCTTTGATAACCCTGTGTTGCTTTTAGCCCTATTTTCTACTAGTTTCTAAGCTTTTAATTGTTCTCTCCTTCAAATTGTTATAAATAGTTACTTGATTTTAAGGTCAACCTAATGGAGCATTTGTGTTGGATCTTTATCTTTTGTTTCTTAAATGTAAGCATATATTTGTGATGTTGAGAGCAGGCTCCTTGATTCGATCAATTTTAAAATCTTGGGTACCAAGTCTTGTGTTTTCATGCGTTTGAGTTTTAGTGCTAAATTGTATCTGTCCTAACCCCTGTTGGAGTTTGTGAAGCTCTTTCTTTTTCTTATTTGTGTAATAGTGGTTGGCATTTTCAATGTACTCATTCATATTGATTTCTCCTGTTGTTTTCACACTGGTAGCATGGCTGAAAAAGGAGGTTGACTATTAATTTTAATTCGGACCATACTTTTCTCTTTAGGCTGTGTCTTTTTCTGTGTCATCTTTACAGTGCGTTGGCTGTGTTCCCTTTTGGCTTTATAGATTAAAAAACAGTTTCTCCTTGCTTTCTAAGTTCTACTTGGTTTTGTCGTTGACTACACAAAATAATAGTTTTCTAAATATTAATATGTTTCTGAACTTAGTTGAGAAGCACATTAAGTTACACAATTAAGTTCTGAACTTAAATTTCTGTGTTTAATCCACAATCCTCTGCTCGCGTCTACATGTAATTTCTTCAGTTAACCCTGATTTCACTGTGTTTTCTGCAGTTGTTCTTCTTGCATCTAACATGCAAATTCAAGGTAACTCCTGTGGTCCCTTTTGCAGTTTCTCTGCTGCAGTCACATCTAGATTCAAGTTCCCTTAATTACTTGGATCTTGCTTTTCTGAAATGTGGAGCTCTTGTTGCAGGCCTCTTTCTTTCTCTTATTCTTTTGTTTCATTTTAAACTGAATCACCATCTTCATCAATGACCTCGATGAAGGGACAGAGCGTCTTCTCAGCAAGTTTGCTAATGATGCGAAACTGGGAGGTTTGGCTGATACACCTGAAGGCTGTGCGGCCATTCAGCAGGATTTGGACAGACTGGAGAGCTGAACAAAGAGGAACCTCATGAGGTTCTACAAGAATAAGTGCAGAGTCCTGCACCTGGGAAGGATGAACAAAATGCACCAGTACAGGTTAGGAGGAGATCTGCTAGAGAGTAGCTCCATGGAGAAGGACCTTGGAGTCCTGGTGGACAACAAATTCTCCATGGGACAGCAATGTGCCCTTGTGGTCAAGAAAGCCAGTGGTCTTCTGGGGTGCATTAAGAAGAGTGTGTCCAGCAGATGGAGGGAGGTCCTCCTCCTGCTCTACTCTGCCCTAGTGACACCTCACCTGGAGTACTGCGTTCAGTTCAGGGCTCCCCAGTTCAAGAGGAAGAGAGGTCTACTGGACAGAGTCCAGCGGAGGGCTGCGAGGATGATGAGGGGACTGGAACACCTGCCTTGTGAGGAAAGGTTGAGAGCCCTGGGGCTTTTTAGTCTGGAGAAGAGAAGACTGAGAGGGGATCTAATGAATGTGGATCAATAGATGAGGGCTGGGTGTCAAGAAGAAAGGGGCAACCTCTTTTCACCTGTGCCCTGCCATAGGACAAGGGGCAATGGATGCAAGCTAGAGCACAGGAAGTTGCACCTCAACATGAGGAGGAAATTCTTTACTGTGAGGGTTCCCAGAGCACTGGAACGGGCTCCCCAGAGAGCTGGTGGAGTCTCCTTCTCTGGAGACTTTCAAGACCCATCTGGATGCGTTCCTGTGTAACCTGCCCTAGATTCTATGGTCCTGCTTGGCAGGGGTGTTGGACTCGATGATCCTCAGAGGTCCCTTCCAACCCCTAACGTTCCATGACTCTATGATTCCTTAGATTTCTTTGTCAGACAAGTTTTTGTCAAGTTACGTATTTATGAAACTTATCCCAGTCTAGGCCAGTCCCTTACTAAATCAGCCAGTGTAGGAAGGAAGGCTCATGGTGTGTGTCAGGTGAACTGGGATGTGAATGTGCTTCCTTCCCCCACTATTTCAGAGCCATGGTCATGGGTGTTGTCTACTGGGTGTCACACCAGTTGTGCAGTAATTCTGAATTCTTTTATCTCCTATTCTAACACCTCCCTCTCCTGTGAAGAATAGTTGAGCTGTCTGGTAGTTCTCCCAGAATTTCTGACCAAAGGAGATTCCTGGAGAGCACCTGTCCGAAGCTGCATTTTGCTTTGTAGTTTTAAGCCAGCTTTATAGCTAAACAGCCAGAGAAAACCTCCAGAGCCTGCCCCTTCCACTTCTCCCACTCTCAGACCTTGTGTCCACCCTTTTCTGTCCTGTGAGTGGTTTTAGCATTGCTATTTGCTCAGCTGTGTGCTCTACCAGACCAGAGAGCCAAACTAACTGCTAATATTGCTGAATAATTCTCCACGTGTCTCAGTTTCCTGACTGGCTTAGTTCTGCAGCTGTGGAAGTGTTCATCGTGGCAGAGCCCAGGGGAACCTGGGAATGGAAGTGCCTGTGGAAGTTGGTGGGTAGGGGGAAGAATAGATACAGCATATTAAATTATTGTTTGCTGCCAATGACAGCTAAACTTTGGCTATAGTTTGAGGTGAAATTAAGGTACACGTTTCCAGTGACAGCTAAGTCACATTTGCCTTGTCTTCTGTAATTATCTTCATCTTTGGGATCTAAAGAGGTGTCTGAGCTGAGCTCTTGTTGTGGGTAGACCTGCCAGATGCCTTCCCAGCCGCTCTCTCACTGCCCTTCCTCAGCCGGATGGGAGAAAAGTTTACATTTCACTTAAGTCCATTCCTTGCATCTTCTCTCCTTTTTCTGTCCTAACTTATTTGCCTTTAACCTTTTGTTTACAAATGAGAAGAATGAATGAAGAGAGGGAGAACACAAGAACTCTGCTTCCTTGGGATGTACTATTTGTATAAACTGTTATTTTAAATGCATGAATGTTGTAGAGGGGTGGTTATTTTCCTTCCAAGGCTAAAATGACTTAAAATTTGCACAAAGCATGCAGGAGGAACCTGCTGCTTTGAAAAGAGAGGTGAAATCCCCGTGTTCTGGGGAAGAGCAGAAATTGTGAGAATGTTTGAGAGACAGGATTGGCCTTCTGAGCTGTGTGTGCACATTTTTGGCTCGTGCCCAGCTTTTTGTCCACTAGTACCCCCATGTCCTTTTCCACAGGGCTGCTCACTATTGCATCATCCCCCAGCCTGTATTGATAGTGAGGATTGACCTGACCCAGGTGCAGGACCTTGCACTTGGCCTTGTTGAACCTCATGAAGTTCACAAGGGCTCACTTCTCAAGCTCGTCTTGTAATACTACCTTTATTTCCATATCTACAGACACTAAATAAATACGTTCAGTTCAAGTTGCTATGCTACAGGTATGTAAAGATAGCAAAACTGACATTTTTGAAAGATCCTCAGTGTTAGGAAAGTAGTCTTACAAGCTTAGCTTTGTTAGCTTGTTGAGATACGGATTGTCTGAAGTACTTCAAATATCTTTAAATTCTCGTAGTTCTTGTACATACATCAGTTAGTCATCTGTTACCATGACTGGCTTAATCTGAAAATAGACAGCCTGATTTTAAAACACAGAAGTGTCTCCAAGCAAATTGTTGCAGGCATAAATGTAAAGCTTGGCAATAG
This sequence comes from Eurystomus gularis, assembly GCA_013400335.1. Taxonomy (NCBI): domain Eukaryota; kingdom Metazoa; phylum Chordata; class Aves; order Coraciiformes; family Coraciidae; genus Eurystomus; species Eurystomus gularis. The sequence goes on from VZZY01011609.1 coordinate 46,550, forward strand.
ACTTCATGAAGTTTTCTCAGAAATACAGTCAGTACAGTTGACTTTTTGCTGTGTGAATGTCGAGCTGTTGTCTCTTTGTGCTGTTTGGGAGCCTAAGGTCAGATGAGAAATCCAAAATACTTCATTTTATTTCCTCTTTACATAGCTAAATCTGCTTTGTATGCTGAGAGGTTTTCCGGTACACTCATGCAGAACTTCTGAGTTTGCACTTTAAGCTGTAACTTTTGTTGTGTAGCTCATTGAAGACACAACCATAGTGTGCACCCTCGCCAGTAGGACACAACTAATCTTCCAATGGAGAAAGGAACTGATGTCATGTTCTTCTAAACCTTACCGTGTTTTGTTTATCCCTAGATAGCAGGATTGAATCATAGAATCATAGAATTGTCAGGGTTCGAAGGACCCTTAAAGATCATCTAGTTCCAACCCCCCTGCCATGGGCAGGGACACCTCCCACTACATCAGGTTGCTCAGAGACCCATCCAGCCTGGCCTTAAAAACTTCCAAGGATGGGACTTCCACCACCCCTCTGGGAAACCTGTTCTAGTGTCTCACCACCCTCATGGTGAAAAACTTCTTCCTAATGTCTAATCTGAATCTACCCACCTCTAGTTTTGTTCCATTCCCCCTAGTCTTACCAATACCCGACATCCTAAAAAGTCCCTCCCCAGCTTTCTTGTAGGCCCCCTTAAGATACTGGAAGGCCACAAGAAGGTCTCCTTGGAGCCTTCTCTTCTCCAGACTGAATAACCCCAACTCTCTCAGTCTGTCTTCATAGGAGAAGTGCTCCAGCCCTCTGATCATCCTCATGGCCCTTCTTTGGACACGTTCCAGCACATCTATGTCTTTCTTGTAACAGAGACTCCAGAACTGGGTGCAGGAGCTCCAGGTGGGGTCTCATGAGAGTGGAGTAGAGGGGGAGAATCACCTCCCTCGACCTGCTGGCCACGCTCCTCTTGATGCAGCCCAAGATACGATTGGCTTTCTGGGCTGCAAGTGTCCACTGACGGCTCATGTTGAGCTTCTCGTTGACTGGTACCCCCAAGTCCTTTTCTTCAGGGCTGCTGTCAAGGCAGTCACTGCCCAGCCTGTATTGGTGCTTGGGGTTGCCCCGACGCAGATGCAGGACCTTGCGCTTGGTCTTGTTGAACTTCATGAGGCTGGCATGGGCCCACCTCTCCAGCCTGTCAAGGTCTCTCTGGATGGCGTCCCTTCCCTCCAGCGTGTCAGCTGCACAACACAGCTTGGTGAGGTTGCACTCAATGCCACTGTCCATGTCACTGATGAAGATGTTAAACAAGACCGGTCCCAGTACTGATCCTTGAGGGACTCCACTTCTCACCAGCCTCCACTTGGACATGGACCCATTGCCAGCCACTCTTTGGGTGTGGCCATCAAGCCAATTCTTTATCCACCGAGTTGCCCATCCATTGAACCCATATTTTACCAGCTTGGAGACCAGGATGCCATGTGGGACAGTGTCAAAGGCTTTGCTCAGGTCTAGGTAAGATTGAAGATGAAAACCTTAAGGTTGTGTTTAAGAATCTGTGATTCTGTGATTTATTTAAGCATTTCTTTGTTCAGTTTCATTGAGAAGTGAAAAAATGACAGTGTTCAAACAGGTAGTTTCCCCATTCCTTCTCTCCCATGCTGCAGGAAACAAAGTGGTCTCTCTTCTAAGTAAATTTAGCCCAGAGATTCATGGGATCCACTCACTTTCTTTGGTTCCATACATACTGAAGAACTTCTGGTTTTTATATTCTTGTACAATATTGATAACTGTACATAATACTGCTTCTGTTTAGCACCTTCTTTAGGAAGTTGAAATACAGTAGGTGAAAAATATGATTATTCTTATTTTATTTAGGTTGCCACAGCGCAGCAATTATGTAATTCTTTGTCATGTTGATTCAGTTCTTTTACTCTCGTTTCTTAATGCAACGCATCCCAAATATCCCTGGGAGTGGTAATCAAATTTACAAAAAGAACGTTGCAAATCACATCTTTTTTTTTTTTCCCATCAGCTTTCTGACACTTTCCAAATCGTTTGTCAGTAAAATATGTATTTAACTGTCGCAATTCCTGTTGTCATTGGCACTCCAGAGCCTCTTTGATTTTGCCTTCCATGAGAAGCTGCAGCTTTCAATACACCCTGAGACTTTAAGACTATTTTGCGGTAGAATCTCACTTTCGTGCCTGCTTTTGTCACTTGTCTTGAGGAGCTCTTACGAAGCACCGGGTAGTGTGTTGCTGGATTAAGCATCAATCTTTCAGTATTTTCCTGAATGCTTAATGCACCCAAAGGAATTTCATGATGCTTTGACAAACACTTCTCTTGTCCCTTTGTAAATGAAGATAGCACGTAAGCAGCAATGCTTTCCTACAGATGGAATGAAATCCAAGACAGCAGTGTTACTCTCACTAGTGAACACTAGTGGGTTAGGGGGTGATATTTTAATGGCTTTATTTTTTTGTTTTGTTTTTAATTTTTAAACATTAAGTGATTCAGATTTTTTTTTCTTCTTTTTTTTTTTTGTGAGTTATAGTGGAGGGGCTGACTGCAGTGAATAGGCACAGGAACTATGAGGTTCTGTATCAGTGGGAGCTGGAGTTTCTGCATATCAGATCCCGCGTCTGGATTCTTGGCAGATATAAAAATTAGACCAGTTGCATGCCAGGTTCTTGCTTTCTTCTTGTCTTGGTTGTCCCACAGTAAAATAAAGCCTGTGGTTTTGGGGGGCCCATCTTTGTATAGGTAGTAATTTTGTTTGCCCTGTCTTTTACTATATATATGCAGACATTGAATAATTTAAGTGGCAATTAAGTATGAAGGGGAATTTCACTCCCACCTCTGTTTCTAGATATGGCTTTAGTTTAAAATAAAGACACGTTATTATCTATGAATGTGTTAAATACTGTTTTTAAGAAGTTTGAATTTTTTTGATTTGGATACTTCTAAAAAAGACATTGAGAATTTTTCTAAAAAAGGCATTTTAAAAAGGCAGCTCTTAAATCAGATGATTAGTACTTTTAAAAAATAAAATAGCATAGAAGTAGCTCAGCATTTATGTTTCTGAAGCTAAACAGATTATTCAGCTCATACTTATCATCAGTGCGGTAGAACTTGTCATACTGCTGAAATTTTGTTGTGCTGTTTGTTCAACTTCATTGAAAGCATGTTGGCTCTATAAATATCAAGTCTGGCACTCCATTAACTCTGTCTCCATTCCAATGTAAGTATCGTATTTGTGCCTCTCGGCGAAATTTAGGAGGAGGGATTTATGGTGTTTTCAGTGTTTGAGACATCCTGAGCTACTGTGTGGAATTTGGTCTCTCCAAAAGCTGGTTTCTGCTTCTAAAAGGATGTCAAGTATATGGAAAGGTTGGTTTTTTTAAAAAAAAAAACAATAAACTGGTATGATGCAACAGCTTTTCCACTTCTGCAAAACCTGGCGGAACAAATTAATGCAGTCAATAATTAAGTCCTGTTATTACTAACATACAAGTTTCAGATTTTTAGAGGCTTTAGAGGTTTTTTAGAGATGTGTTAGCATACAAGCAGCCTCATCAGAGCCACGGGCTGTGCCTTCAGACCTCCTGAACAGAACCAACCAGTCGGTGACCCACACAAAAATACTTAATTGCGGTAGCCTTCTTCCCTGCAGGTTTTGTTCCCCAGCTACTCTGAAAAGTTCTAGTCTAGTTAGTTCCCGCTTTTTGATAATCCAATCTGTCCCTCTGGTTGTCCTTTGTCAGCTGCCTTTGTGCTTTCTTCATGGGAACTGTGCCCTTTCTTAAATGGATTGCAAGATACATCACGGAATGTGAAGTTCACACACTTCATGATGTGAATGCATCAAATAATGATATTTTCTTTGTGTTTTCTTTCTCAAATAAGCGTTAACGTTTTTGACTGTTGCTGATGATTGAGTTGACATTGTGAAAGAACTGTCTACAGTGATTCCAAGATCTTTCCAGACTCTTTACAACTAGTGTAAGTTTCGATCACTGTGTGGATGTAATTATTTGCTTTCTATGTGCATTAGCGTGGGCTTCCTATATTTCATTTTCCTCTATCTTCCTACTTCCCTAATGTTTAAGGTTGTGACACCCCTCTGCTGCTGTTCAAGAAAGGAAAAAAAAAAAAAAAAAGCTGATTATAAACATCTATGTTACCAGCAAAACACGTTACTTGGTGTTAACACCCTTTTTCCAACCTGATCTCTGGATTTTTTGATGGCTCTGATAATAGGAAGGCTACTTTGAGATCCAGGAGGGAACTATTTAGCAGGGAAGGGAAATTTCCATAGCTATAATACAGGAAATCTACTAAACCTCGATTCTGTTATAAGAAGCTGTAGCCAAGTTAAGTGCTTGTTGCTGCCTTCATGCACTGTCAGGTGCAGGATCAGTTTGATAGGTCAATCCTGTAAGATTCCAGATGATTGAAGATTTTGCTGGCCTAAAGCCCACATCCTCTTGTGTTGCTTTCAAGATGAGTACTGGCACTCAGCTGGAAAATGGACTTTACTGAATTCAGTACTTACAGCACTGAAGTTGTAAGAGAAGAGTCTTCTGCTACCCTCCCTACAGTTCTACTACTGCCTTACGTTGAACCTTAAATGAAAAGATATGTTTGATTGTAAAATATTATGAGGATTATGTAGGTTGCTGATGAGGTTTTCCAGAGTATGGAATGACAAGAACTAAAAGCTCTTGAATTCTCACTGGAATGTGATTTTCAGAAATGTCTCTTCACTCAAAAACCTTTTATGCGAGCACCCCTTGGTATTCTTTTTTTTTTTTTTCATCCAGGTGAGTTATGTCCATGTCATGGAATAGTCTTCCTTAGTCTTAGTTATGGAATCATAGAATGGTTTGGGTTGGAAGGGACCTCAAAGATCATCTAGTTCTAACCCCCTTGCCGTGACAGGGACACCTCCCACTAGACCAGGTCCCATCTAACCTGGCCTTGAACACCTCCAGGGATGTCCCCCTGGGCAACCTGTTCCGGTGTCTCACCACCCTCTGGGTAAAGAATTTCCTTCTGATTTCCAATCTAAAAAGTCCAATCTGAAAAGTCCCTCCACAGCCTTCCTGTAGGCCCTCTTCTGGAAGGCCACAATAAGATCTACCCTGAGCCTTCTCTTCTCCAGGCTGAACAAGCCCAATTCTCAGCCTGTCTTGGTAGGAGAGGTGTTCCAGCTGCCTGATCATCTTTGTAGCCCTCCTCTGGACCCTCTCCAACAGATCCATGTCCTTCCTGTGCTAGGGGCTCCAGAGCGGGATCACTTTCCTTGACCTGCTGGCCACAGTTCTTTTGATGCATCCCAGGATATAGTTGGCTTTCTGGGTTGCACATTGCTGGCTTGCGTTGAGCTTTCCATCAACCAGCACCCCTAAGTCTCTCTCCTCAGGACTGTTCTCAATCCACTCGTTGCCCAGCCCGTATTTGTGCGTGGAATAGCCCCGACCCAAGTGTAGGACCCTGCACTTGGCCTTGTTGAACTTCAGGAGGTTGGCATGGGCCCACCTCTCAAGCCTGTTGAGGTCCCTCTGGATGGCATCCCTTCCTTCGAGTGTCTCGTCTGCAAACTTGCTGACAGTGCACTCAGTCCCACAGTCCGTGTCGCTGACAAAGATGTTAAACAGGTCCAGTCCCAGTACCGATCCCTGAGAAGCACCACTTGTTACTGGCCTCCACTTGGACATCGAGCCGTTGATCGCAAGTCTTTTGAGTGCGATCATCCAGCCAATTCCTTATCCACCGAGTGGTCCAGCCATCAAATCCATGTCTCTCTGATTTAGAGACCAGGATGTTCTTCAGGACAGCGCTGAAGGCTTTGCTCAAGTCCAGGTAGATGACATTCATTGCTGTTCCCTGGTCCACTGATGCCGTTACTCCATTGTAAAAAGCCACCAGGTTTGTTTGGCATGATTTGCCCTTGGTGAATCCGTGTTGGTTGCCACCAATCACCTCCTCGTTTTCCATGTGCCTTAGCAGAGCCTTTGGGAGGATCTGCTCCATGATCTTGCCAGGCACAGAGGTGACCAAGTCATTTGACTGGTTCTGATACTATTGGTTTTTTGGTTTTATCAATGAATAGAAACACTTCCTGACGATACCAATTCCCATTTATGAAGTTTTTTAGAGGAACTCCTGTGGGATCTTTTTCAGCGCTGTTGTCAGCCGTCTCTTCTGAATGTGAGTGTGACAGCTCTAGGCAGCCACCTTTCTCTTGTCGTTCTGTACTGTTGGTCAAAATACTATATTGAAACATACTTAACCCTAAAACCTGAGTTTGAGTCCCTTGTCTTTTGAACTCTTTCACTGTTTTCTCCATTACACCCTCCCTGGAATAACAATAACCCGTAGATGGGATGCTCTGCCCAAGCATAAAGCTTGAGAGTGTGTTGGTAGCTGTCTGCAAATCGGATGCTGACGGATAACGTGAAGGGAGAAGTGATTTTGGACTTGTTAATCTGTGTTGTCTGAGAGATCTTCCTATTTACAATTCACAATTCTGATGAATCTTTAATTAATTTGAATGCTGCAGAAGCGGCAGTCTGCTCTCCATAACTTCTGCATTCAGATGAGGGTAAGAAAAACGATTACTTTGAATAGTAGGTGGGGTTTTGGCAAGTAAGATAGCATAGAAAATTAATGTTGTCCCCTTTGTGTATTGGAGAAGTTACGGACTAATGTGATGTTTTCCAGAAGTCGCAGAAACTCAATGTTGCTGCTAGCATTTGAAAACGGAGAAGTATTTGAAAAGGTGGTGTGGGAGGGATTCAAGAAGAAAGGAAAATCTTTGGAGCTTCTAAACTAACTAGAAAACATCAACTGCGTTCAATCTTCAGGGTTCCAAGCAGAGGAGAAGGAAAAACCACCTCGGATACTAGAGATTGCCCAAACCCTGACAGGTTAGGAAATACTGATCATGACAGCACATGGTGCTCTCTTAGTAAAAGATCCATCTTTTTTCTGTGCTTTCAGCAAACAGACCTTTTTCCCCCCTCTCTTCCCACTTCAGAATTGATTCTCGATTTGTTCTCCTTTTCAAGATACAGTCCTGAGGAAGAGTTATAGAAGTTACGCAGGGAAGAATCTGGTTTAGTAATTCTGTAGTTAAAAAATATGCCAGATTTTCTCCATACCCTTGGAAGTGAACAGCCAGGAGAAGAAGATGAATAATATCTAGTAAAATAGTTCCCCGTTATGGTCTTTAAGTGTACAACAAGGAATTTTATATGGGAATTATATATAGGAGTTTTATAAGAATCTTATACTATTAGAAATTTAATAGTGCTCTGCTGTTGTGTTTATCTTTTAACATCAAAAATTCTACGTGAAAATAGTGATTTTATAACATTGTGAAAACACATTTTTACCAAAGTTACATTTCAACTTTTAAATACAAAATTATGTTATAAAAATGTTCTGTCACTTGTACATACAGATCCCTGCAGGGCTTAACTAAATGGGCAAATGCTGTTTTTTAAAGATCAGGTAATAAATAATTTTTCTATCCCTTTTTAATGCAGACTAGATACTGTATCTCTAGTATCTTCGAGTTTGTTGCAGCAGTCTTCATTCTACACCCTACTTCCGGTTAATGCAAGGTCTGTCATTCTGTTATTTAGTTTTTCGTGCAATAACCATTTACACATATGCTTGAAAGTTTTCAAAGCTTCAACTGGGCAGTTTTAAGAAGCCAAAATTCTCTCAAGCCCTTCTGCTTTGCTTATCTGTGGGGAGATGATGAAAAACAGACTCTGATGATTGTTCGCACCCAGAAATGCGTTCTGGTTTTTTATTCACTCATACAAAACCGTGAATTTTAAAATCATTTTGTTAGATGTATTTTGAGAAGCTATATACTAACTAGAAAAGTTACCCGCTGCATAACCTCTTAGCTACTGGAAAATGCAGCTGAGGGAGACAAAATTCAGTGACAACTCTCCCAAGTTCTACCTGAATTTAGTTTTTCTCTGAGGGAGGAGAAGGTTCATTTTGCGTGTTAGAAATAGGAGGAGGAAAGAATGAAAAGAAAAAAAAAAAAAAGGAAAAGGCAACCGGAGTGTCGTTACTGAGAAACTGGCACTGTAAGGTCTGTTTGCCCTCGCTGGTGCTCTTTTTCTTAGTTACTGTGTATGTATCTTAGTGACCTCCAAAACCAAGAAGAAAATAATGCTCAATGAGGCTTTTAATGTCAAACTTCATATTGGTTCTCTCATCCATATTATTCACGCTTCCCACACTAATTTTGAGCACAGTGATTTTTAATTTATTTTTTTTCTCCTCTTCCAGCCATTATGAAAATTAACAAGGTTATTTTATATATTTAGCTTGAGAGTTTGATATCCAAGCGAAACTTCTGAGCTCTTTGGCTGCGAAGTAATGAGCGTGAGCAGCTTGCAGTGAGGTAGCTGGGTTCTTCTCTGTGCACAGCACATCCTAGGAGCATGGTTGTGGATTGTAAAAGGATTTAGCAATCCTGTCTCTGTGAGTAATTGGCTTGATAAGAGATGCTGTGATGCATTGTATGACTTAGGAGCCAGAGAATCCCATTCCTCCATAGGTTAGCTATTACAACAGTCAGCAGGAGTCATCATCTCGTCTCTTGACAATATGTAGATTGGGGGGGTCCTTCATTCAGAAACAACAGCACAGAATTGACTCCTTTGCAAAAACTGGGTATTGCCTTGCACGTTCAGGCCAAAGAGATCTGTAAAACCATCTACTTAATGGACGGTGTAATTTTAAATAAAAGAATTAAAAATAATTATCCCCTGCCCTGCCCCCTATTTAGTGCTACGTTTTTCTCTTCTTGCAGCTGATATTTTAATGTCCTCTATCTGCTTATGTCAAGGAAGGGAACATGAATGCTTTGGGAAGAAGATGTGTTACTTCGCTACCCATGCAGTCTCTTGAGTAATTAAAAGATCACGGGCTGTTCACTTACATACATCTTCAACTGGAGGTGAAACAGGATTATGATCAATACACGTTGATCTCTGAAAGGACCGTGCATTGCAGTTAAGCGTTTTACACGCTCGTGAAAATAAATAAATACTCCATCTGAAAAGCAACTTCCAAACTCCAGACAGCATGGTTGTGCTCTGGCCGGTTGGTTCATGTTGCTCTTTTTAAGCAACAAACGTTGCCTTGACCCAACTGAAACATTTTTCCCTTCTGGAGATTTCCAGTTCTGGTCTAAAACGACTTGATGGTTTCACAGTCGCATCCAGTCACAGAACTTGTTTGCTTTTAGTCTTGCTAAGATTGCCCATGTTTTTATGAGAAGTATAACTCACAGAAACATTCCCACTTGGTTGAAGTGGAGGATAGGGAAGCCAATATGTTAAGTGCTGCGGGGCTTTTGAAATGGAATTTACAACTGCTTTGAGCTGCTTTTCATTGAGAAAAGGGAGAGGAGGGTGTGCGGGAATGGAAATCCAGCCAGCAAACTGTGAGCCATGCAGAGCTGGTGCTCCAAGTGCAGCTTCTTATGGTAGGAGAGTTGGACTCGATGATCTCCAGAGGTCCCTTCCAACCCTTATGATTCTATGATTCTGTGGCATGCTGGAGGGAAAATGATGTTACAGGGATGTCAGGGGTGCATTCTGCAGTTGGTCTTTGGAAAAAAATACAGTCCTAGGGCTAAACACCAAATTTTGCTTTATGAATAACTTGACAAATAACTGGTTCAGGCTCAGAGCACTTCTATTTTTATCTTTGCCCTCCCAGTGAATCATTGACTTATTGACTTCTATTGGCTTTTCCACTGTGTGCGGAAACAAGATGGGTGGACATTTTCCAAAAGCGTTGTTATCCACTGTTCCAGTGTTGTTTTGTATCTTTCTCTTTTGTGAAGAAAGACTGGGAGGCTTGGGGCTTCTTAGCCTAGAGAAGACAAGACCGAGGGGAGATCTTATCAATTCTTATAAATAGTTAAAGGGTGGATGTCAGGAGGATGGGGCCAGACTCTTTTTGGTGGTGCCCAGTGACAGGACAAGAGGTAACAGGCACAAACTTGAACATAGGAAGTTCCACCTGAACATGAGAAGGAAACTCTTTGCTTTGAGGGTGGCAGAGCACTGGAACAGACTGCCCGGAGAGGTGGTGGAGTCTGCGTCTCTGGAGACATTCAAAACCCACCTGGACATCATCCTGTGCAACCTGCTTTAGGTGAACCTGATTTGACAGGGGTGTTGGAAACCAGCAGTGTGCCCAGGTGGCCAAGAAGGCCACCAGCATCCTGGCCTATATCAGAAATGGTGTGACCAGCAGGAGTAGGGAGGTGATTATGGTCCTGGACTCGGCACTGGTGAGACCACACCTTGAGCACTGTGTCCAGTTCTGGGCACCACAGGACAAGAAGGACATTGAGGGGCTGGAGCGGGTCCAGAGAGGGGCAGTGAAGCTGGTGAGGGGTCTGGAAGGTATGTCTTATGAAGAGTGACTGAGGGAACTGGGGCTGTTTAGTCTAGAGAAGAGGAGACTGAGAGGAGACCTCATTGCTCTCTACAACTACCTCAAAGGAGGTTGTAGCAAGGCTGNGGTGATGGTCTAATGGCTAGAGAGATGTTGGGATGAAGGTTGGACTTGATGATCCTGGTGGTCCTTTCCAATCATAATGATTGTATGATTCTACGACTAGATGATTTCCAGAGATCTCTTCCGACCTCTACCGTTCTGTGTTTCTGTGATTTTTTCCCATTTCTCCTGGAGAAAACCTGTCCAGACTTCCTCTAGAACTTATATGCAAGCAAAGAAGTTCTCTATTTTCTGTTTCTTTAACATTCCCAAGAAGATTCATTCCTGAGATTGAGCTGTGGTGAGGTTAGATTGAAATCTTGGTGGAAATTAATCTTAGTTATTGGGCATTAACAGGACTTTGTGGAAAAAGAAATACAATTCTGCAGCACCTGAAGGCTACTGGAAACATTTTATATGCAAAAATGCTGTTTAAGTGATTAAAATATAAACCGTTCTGATTAAGAAACATCAGAGCCTAGTTGTGCAAACCTTAATTCTTCTGTCCTGGTTCTGTTTCAATATTTATTTATTTATTTATTTTTAAAGATGCTTGAAGGCAAGTTTAGCAAGTGACTGTGAAGTGAGCAAGTATGTTTGTGTGGGGTCTGTTCCTTATTTTTGTGGGGACTGACTTGAAACAGAGAGCACTGATTGCTGCACTGGCAGTAACTGGGCATTAAATGGATCAAAACAAGATTGTGTTGCTATTTTTTTTTCTTCCTTTTTAATGAAATTAGGGTTTTCTTCTCTTGTTTTAATAGAAAACTTTATTTTTTGAAATTTTACCTGCTTGGAATAAAAAAGTTGCAGCTTTTGTGGGGACAGAGAAGTGTGAAGAGCTGCCTTCTTTCTTTCCAGCTCTGGTTAGCATCTGTGGTCCTGCTTGGCAGCGGGGTTGGACTCGATGATCTCCAGAGGTCCCTTCCAACCCCTAACATTCTATGATTCTATGATTCTGTGAAGTAATGGCAACTAGAATAACGGGCATGGAGAAGGGAGCAACAAGGGTCTGCCTCATCACCAGGTCGGTGTGTGGCTTTAGGCGGTTTTGTTTTCAGCATCTATCAAATAGGGTAATGGTGCTACATGTGACATGGAAATATCCTTCTTGTACTGTCTTTCTAGACTTGGCTTGCGTGAAGGCTGAGCTCATTCTGTGTTCGTTACAGGACTTGGATGCTACGCAGTTAGCAGTAGTGGGAGGAGAAGAGGAGAGAGCACTACTGAACTCTCAGGAAAAAACAAGTGCTGAATAGTTGTCCACATAGTTCTCAGCACCAGGGCAGTCACTAAGTTAGGAAAAGTTTTGAAGGAAGAGGGTGAAGGTAATACATGTGTGCAAGCACGGAGTGTGAAAGAAGGAAAGCTATAAAAGAAGTCTTTGTTGAAGCCATTTGGGCTTGGTAGCCCAACTCAGCTTTTGTCAGCTATTTATTTATTAGTGCAGTTATTTTTACTGTTAACAGTTGAGCTTAGCAGACCACTAAAAAGGTCCTTGCTGTAAGGATTAGAGCCTTGTAATACCACTAAAGGCATAGTGGTCTACCTCCTCTGGCTCTGGAGCAGTTAAATATGATACAGCTTCCATCTTTGTATCATCGCTCATCCCTGGAGAACATCTCCCATGCAAGATAGAACATCGTAACGATCCTTAATTTTGCAGCGTTAACTCAGCTCTTCCTCCTTTGTTATTGTCTGTTGCTAAAAAGAGGTGACCCTGGATAGGTGGCTAAAGATTGCTTACCCATCCTGGTGGGTTGGCTCGTCCATGAGAGTGACTCCTACTAGCAGATGGTGGTGATCAGCTCATGGCATCTTGAGTCATTCAAGCTATTGCCAAATGTACGTGTCTAAGTCTTCTTCCAAAGAGCATAGGAATGGCTGTGCTGGACCTGAGGCTCATCTGGTGTGACATCCTGACTCTAGATCCGAGTGAGTGCTGTGCTGTGAGTTGTGGTGTTCCTCTCCTGTGCAACACTGGCTGCCTAGGGTAGAGAATAAGAGCAGGCAGAACGTAGCAATGCTTCCACTGCCTCCAGTGCTTGGGGGCTTGAAGATTCCCTGGGCAAGGGGTTATGTCTTTAATAGCTCTCAGTGTTTTTTTTCCTTCTATGAACTTGTCCAGTCCTTTCTTGAACCCACAGAAATTTTTAATATCTCCAGTATCCGATGGCAGGGAGCTTCATGATTAAACTATACATTGTAAGGAAAAAAAACATCTTTTTTCTGTTGTTTTGAGCTTGCTTCGAGCTATGTTAGATGGCCTTTTGTTTTTCCTTTGGAAGAGGCAGCTGCCATTTCAGTACTTCTTGTGATTTTGTAGAACACTTAGGGGTCCCCAGTTCTCTTTGTCAAGCTATGACTGTGAGTGTGTTTCTTTAAACAAGATATTCTTACCATTTTCTTGCCATTTACCTTTCCCTCAATTCCCTGCACCTTTCCCAACTGCTCTGAGATGGTGTCAAGGAGTAAAACAAAATCTGTTTTACTAATTTTTGAATGCACGTCTCTCCTGGATTAATGGAGTGACATTAATGATGCTTCTGGTCCTTTGCCCCTGATTTCAAATAATTACTCATATTTATTTTGTTTCTTGACTGGGCCGAGGGTAGAATAGTAAAACAACCCAGTTATTATTTATCTGTTTTTATGGCAAGGTCTCATTTTAAGTGATAATCGTTCAGAACTCATTACACATGCTCTAATATAAACACTAGTAGTACTAATGGATGGGGAGATTATTAAATGGAGGATATCATTCTGTCAGGAAGTTAATAAGAGGATGTTGTTATATGTTTCTAAATCTTTTCATGACAGGAAAGTGGAAAAAAACTCCAGATAAATAAAAGTTGGGGGGAAAAAAACCAGTAGATGAAATATGTAGAAGCCTAGTTGGTCCTTCTTAGAACTTATTTGACTTAAGAAAAACTAGGTAGACTTTAAGAGAAGATCATTAAAGTTCCTTATTTTTGTCTGGGAAGTTAATTAAGTAGAAGAGTCCACCAAAATGAACGTGAGGGATATTTCTTTTTCCTGTAAAATATGAAGTCTGTTCTTTGAAACACTTTTATACATAGAACCTTCATGTGATTACTGTTTTTTACAGTGTTTATTTCTTTCCCTCTCTGGCTGAATGCAATAAAACTGCAAAGTATGTAAGATAAAAAAACTATTTAATAACTGTTGAGGGAATAGTCAGACGCAAATTGGAGTTACCTCCAAAACGCCTTGGGAAGGCTTGATTCCTGAGCTGTCCAAACAGGAGCTCACCTGGGGAAAGAGATTTGTCGTTGTGCATTTCATTATTTAACGAAGCGTTTGTCCTTTGGTTGTTCTTTACCCGTTATTAAAATGCAGGTATTTTGGGAACAGCTTTTTCAATTTAGGATACTGCAAGGGATTGAATGTAAACCCTCAAAAATGTATCTTTAAGGCTTTTAAGTGCTTTCATGGCTCTCGTCTCGGCATTTTCTGAATTCCTTTCATATTTTAAAGGTAGAAGAGGTTTTAACTAGCATATTAAGCTATATAAAGCTGATGCGTTTGGTAGCTGTAGCAGCGTGGTGAGTTGGCTCTATGGCAGACCGAGTGCAAGAAACTTATTTAGGCCAAATTTGGCAAAGACATTTAGTACTGTTTAACTTCACTGGACAAAATCCTGCTTCATTTGTTGTCTCACTTCAGTCCTCCATGTCTGGAAGTGCTGGTCTGGAAGTGCTGATCTTCTGACGGACTCTCTAAACAAACATTACTAACATCTGTTTGTGTGTGTATCTGTTAAGAAATAAACCCCACCCAAACACATGGCCCTGTTACATGCAATACTGAAGTTCATGTGACGGTGCTATTAGTTGTCTGATCAAAGGAATCTAATCAAGTGGTGTATTCCTGAGCTCTAAGAGCCTGAAAGAATTTCATATAGAAAGTGTTTCATTTCCTTTAAAGCAAACTGCTAGTAATGTTTTTTTATTATTTTTTTTCAGATGAGCTAAATATACACATTTTAATTTTTTTCCCCCCTCTCCTCCTCCTTCTGTTCTTAAAAAACATTTTGCTTTGTTGCCCAAGTGCAGAAAACTTTGCCAGGAAGAAGGGTGAGCAAAGCTTCTGTTTCCCATGACCCTCAACTCTAATGTTGTTCCAAGAGCTCACTACTTACAAATGCTTTGATAACTGCTTTCATTCCTTTCCTCCCTCCCCCACCGTCCAGCACAGGCCAATGTGACTGATTCTCCTTTGAGCAGCAATCTTCACACAACAGGAAGATCTACTTAATGTAAAAATCCTGGCACATAAAGGCTTTTATAGATATCTGGCAGACATTTTTTCAGCTAAAAGTCAGATAACTGCTGCTGTGATTGATTCTTGCTTTTCCTAGGAGCAGTTTCTTAATAGGTCCCTGTTCATACCAGAACTTACTAACCCTATTTTGAATTTTATTTTTTTCCCCTGGATACATATTGGAGTGAGGTTAGTAGTGGGAAAATTGCCTCATATCCTACAGGCATGCAGCACAGAACTGGCAGAACTGATTTGGCCCAGGTAGTCTGAACTGTGGCTCCTGATGAATGCTCTGCAATGTAGGCTTTAATTATATTGTGAAATGTTATCATCGTATATTGCTTTGTGTTTCACTGTCTGTAAATAGGCACCCACACTTTTTAAATGTCCCTGGATGCATTGTAAGATTAGGAACCGAGGAAACTGTATTTTAAAATACTATTAAATGTCTGTCTGATGCAGCAATACCTTACGTTGCGCTAGAAATCTGGGAATTCCCATGTTTTTTCAGGCAGCTCCTTGGCTGCCAGACAGGAAGTCACTCTCTTTTTTTCAACCGCTGGCAGCATCTGCTTTTAGTTTCTCTGTCCTTTTTTTTTTTTTTTTTTGTGGTGCTTCTCTGGGATGTGCCAGGAGGAATGAGAAATGACGCAGCAAGGCTGATAAACCCTGTTTCTGTGAAAGAGACTTGGGGGGGACAACTGGGCTGGGGACCCAGCTCCCTGGGAAAGGCTGACACGGTTCTGGGAAATCAACATCCATGGAGTGGGGAAGAATGTGGAAGTCCGTGAAGGAGCATTTCAAATTCTCAGCAGGAGCGAGAGAAAATACGTTGAGGGTCAAAGCAGATTTGCAGGGAAGAAAGTTTAAGAACCTCATGTGGATGATGGAGTTGTAGGAACTAGGCAGAAGTTAAATGATATAGAAGAAGAGATCAAAAACTAACGACAACAAAGTAGCGTAGGGGGAAAAAAAGTTAATGTTCTAGCTTTTTGCAACTCTTTAGGATTTCTATGTAATCTTACACTTTAAGTTGATTGTCGTTCAAATGACTATTGAAACAAAAAAGGAGCAGTGGATGCAAGCTAGAGCACAGGAAGTTCTACCTCAACATGAGGAGGAACTTCTTTACTGTGAGGGTTCCAGAGCACTGGAAGGGGCTCCCCAGAGAGGTTGTGGAGTCTCCTTCTCTGGAGACTTTCCAGACCCATCTGGATGCGTTCCTGTGTTATCTGCCCTAGATTCTCTGGTCCTGCTTGGCAGGGGGGTTGTACTTGATGATCTCCAGAGGTCCCTTCCAACCCCTAACATTCTATGATTCTATGAAACCTGAAATTTATTTTATTTGAAAAAGGGAGGAAAACTGTCCTATACGCAGGCGTTGATCTTGGCCAAACAGTTCCGCATGGCTGTGTGTCCTTGAAGTGGATACCTTGGTCTGCTAGCTACATCAGTACTACATGTCTGAAAGCGATCCTAAGCTTAAATCTTGAGGTTTTTTGAGCAGCCTTGAGTTTCCCCAAGGCTCTCAGCAATATTAATGTTAATACCCTTTGGCAGTGTGAGAATTAGTGTATGATGACAGCATGTGAAGGAAAGATTCATCCCGTGGCTCAGCTACAACATCTTGTGTGCCACCACGACCTGGAGTCTTTGATGTGTGTAGTAAGTTGGAGACCAGCAAACTGCATCTCTCTGGGAAGTGTAGCCAAATGTACCGAAAGGCAGTAGGCTTAGGAGAAGAATGGTCCAGAGCCCTTGACTGAGGTGAGCAAGTTGAATGTCAGATAAATCTTCAAACAAGGAGGAGTGTAAGGAGTGATTATGCACCGTATGTTATATCAGATATCATCTTGCCTTCTTGGGTTATGTTTCATGTGCCTTACTGAGTGGTTAACAAGTTAGGCTAAAGAGTTGAGATCTTGCTGATACAGAGCTGTGGAGTAGTTGAGATCTTGCTGTGGAGTAGTTTTATCAGTGTTCATGGAAAATATTGGAAGATTGCGGGTAAGCGAGTACTGATTTTCAGTCATTTGAGAATGGAATAAAGCAGAGAAATGTGCTTGTTTTCAAAGAAGAATTCATCTCTTATAGAGAAAAAATATTGGAGTATTCCAATATTGGGAATACTGGAATCCGTGTCCAAACAGCTTGCTAAATGGCCATAAGTGTATCTGCAAAAGTGGCATCCTGTAGCAATGCTTTGGTTGAGTGTAACTTAGAAAAATACAACCATATGCTAAAACCAGTACTAAGTTACACCCTACAGCCCATCTTCATAATTTCTAAAGTAAAATGAAGCCAAATGCTCTCTGAAACTTTCAGCTATATTTGTGGAAAATATTTTTAAAAATTTACAATTGGTAGCAAAGGAAAAACTTCTGTTCTGTTTTTAACCACGTAATTAGTCACTTGTCAAGGTTTTATCGTTGCTTTAATTCTGTGAATACGGTTTGACTGGAAGGTTCAGCCCCGAGTAGTTCGCTGCATAGTCCATTTGTTTTCTAATCTCATGCAGCGGTGTTGTTGCCCAGCCTTATAAACTAAAATATTGAGAAAGAAAGGATTTTGTAGCAATGAGGTAATGAGAAATCAAATGCAAGAACGTGGGAGTTTTGAAACAAAGAAAAATGACAGCACTTGTTATGAAAAGAGCTATGAAGTTACATATGTGCCTTAATTTTAGGGAAGCAGATGTGCGGTACATGCTGTGGGGTGTCCTCGGCGTTGATGGCTGCAGGGCATACATTTTGAGTTGCATTTTTGTTCATTTATTTATTATTAACCGTGCAAAGGCAAAACGAGTTAATCGTTGTACAGACTTTATGGCTTTTGCATACCAAACTAAAATTCACTTCTTTCTGCTGTTCTAATTATAGAATCATAGAATGTGTTGGTTTGGAAGGGACCACTGAAGGTCATCTAGTCCAAACCCCTGCAATAAACAGGGACATCTCTACCTAGGTCAGGTTGCTCAGAGCCCCATCAAGTCTGACCTTGAATGACTCCAGGGATGGGGCCTCCAACACCTCTCCAGGGAACTTGTTCCGGTGGTCAACCACCCTTATATTAAATAACTTCTTCCTCACGTCCAACCAAAATCTACCCTTTTCTAGGTTAAAACCATCACCCATCGTCCTGTCGCTACAAACCCTTGTGAACAGATCCTCCTCTGCATTCCTGTAGGCCCCCTTCAGGTACTGGAAGGTCAGGATAAGGTCCCCCCAGAGCCTTCTCTTCTTCAGGCTGAACAGCCCCAACACTCTCAGCCTGTCTTCACACGAGGGATGCTCCATTCCCCTGATCATTTTGATGGCTCTCCTCTGGACACGCTCCAATATGTCCCCATCTTTCTTGTGCTGGGGGCTCCAGAGCTGGATGCAATACTCTAGGTGAGGTCTCAGCAGGGCAGAGCAGAGGGGCAAAATCGCCTCTCTTGATCTGCTGGCCACAGTTCTCTTGATGCAGCCCAGGATGTGATTGGCTGCCTGGGCTGCCTTTGCACATTGGTGGCTCATATCCAGCTTTTCATCCTTACTATGTGAATAAGGTTGGATTTCCACATCTACAGATAAAGTGAATTGACATAAGGAGAGGAAGAACAAAAAAGGGATGTATTATTACCAACATTGTCTTTTGACTGTGGTTCAAGTTCTGTTTCTGGGAAGTTTTAGAATGATTTTATCAAGTAAGCATGCAAGTGTGTCCTAAAAAAAAAAAAAATCCCCTTCTCATTAAACGTCTGTGTTCTATTCTTGGGGTGTCTTCTTCAAGAACGTGTTGGATTTAGCGCTTAACCATAGAGAAATACTAAGAATATCCCAAGTACTGGACAAATCTCCGATATAAGGGAGTTGAGCCTTAAAACTGTTGGTATGAATAGCTATGAAGTTTGGAGGAGACATGGACTTTTCGATAGCTCTTGCGTCACAGTGTTAAGAAAGTGGGGATTTTGTTGCATTTGATCAAGGGGATTTCTCAGTGCTACTGGAATGAGAAAGTAAATTGTGTGCTTTTCTCATGGAGATATTAATGAGGAAGAAAGCGACGCTGATGAAGTTGAAACTGCTATAGTGCCTTAGTTCACCCCAGAAGAATGCACCAATACATGGGCTGCACGTTGATGTATTCTACTGATGTCCTTTGCTGGAGATTGAGAAAGAAATGAACTTCTTGGGAAATTAAAAGCAAAACACTGAGCCTGAGGTGGAAAAGTAATGTCGGATTGTTGGGGTAGCGGGTTGTTTATTTTAGTTGCTTATTATTCTTCCATGAATGGCAAGTTGGCAACTTGACCAGTGAAGCTAGCAAAGAAAAGGGATGAAGAGTTCAATGATGGCAACAGTGAAAGACTGTGTCAGTACGGAGCAATGGCTCTTGTGCTGCAAAATCTTTGGCACTGGGCACTGAATTCTCTATTCCCTTGTGGTCTTTCCTTGTGGCTTCTTTAGAAAGCATCGTGGCAAGTGGCCAGCTGTCGAGGTTTAGGTTCAGTCCACCAGACCTACAACAGATGCTCTCTGTTAATCCCCCTTTCCCCCACCCCCTCTGCAAATAGAAGAAGAGAAAGAGGATAAAGGGGAGAGACTGATGGCCCCCTCCCCTTCCAAACGGGAGAGGAAGGGAATGAGAGAGAGGCTTCCGGATTAGAAAAGAAAACTACAGCAGCTTTAATGAAGATAATAATAATAAAATGGTATATATACAAATAGATACAAAACCAGCATCAAACCCAACCTCCCCCTGATGGCAATTCCATCACTGTCACCACAGAGGCTGTGGAGCAGGCACTGGGAAAGTCCCAGACTGGGCTCAGCAGCTGATGGGAACTGGGTTCAGGAGCTGGGTTCAGGAACACACGAATCGGGATCAAAGGCATGAGAAGGTCCAAGAAGGCCCACAAGGGAAGCGAAGGCCAGCGAATGGCTGACCGAAAGGCAAAAAAGAGTCGAGCCCCTCATGATCCCTCAGCTTTATACTGAAAATGATGTATATGGGCTGTAATCCCTCGCTGGTCAGTGTAGGGTCACCTGTCCTGGCTGCTCCTCCCAGCAGGTGCGGCCTTTCACCTTCTGCACCCCAGATGTGGTACACAAAGTTAGCGGTGACCTTGGTCTGCACACACCAACCCTTGGGAGTAACTAAACATCAAACATTAGCAATGCTAGAATCAGTGTCTGCGCTGTGAGCTTCAGAAAGTGCAGTGAGTTAGAAAAGACTTAGCTGGAAAGTAAAATCACTGGCCAGAATTGGTTTGGCTCTAACTCCAGCCAGGACACCAGTATTAGCTCCATCTGCGCCGGCAGAAATTCAGAAAACAAAGTCATCGCTCCTAAGAGGAGAACAATATTCCACGCAATGGTGTGGGCTGTGAACCAGGTGTGGTAGGAAGTACTCTAGCGTTGAAAGCCACTTGAAACTGAAGTTTGCAGAAGCTTTGTCAGCTGCCTCTACAGATCTTTTATGTATATTTAACAGGCAGGTTAATCGCATTTTAAGTTGCTTTCTAATTATAGGTGCTATGGGCGTGTGTTATGGCGGGGAAGTTTTATTAAACTGGGTTTACCTGTTCCGGCAGCAAACCCCAGAATTCTTTTCATGTAGAGTTAAGGGATTTAACTGCAGTACTGAGATAGGTGTCCCCATGCTCAGCATTGCTGCTTTGGGCTAATTTCCAAGTCCTTTCCAGATCCTCTTCTTTATATTGACCTGTCATATACCTTATGGAATTGAAACATTTTCTGTATGTGACAGTTACCTGTGGCTGTTGATTTTTATTTATTTTTAATTTTAAAGCCGTAGCGAATGATGAAGAGTGGAAAGAGGTGGAAATGGTGAAGAAAATGCGTTTTGGTGCCCTTTTCTGAATTCAGACCAGCAACTGAGAAGCCTAGATATTTAATGAGAAAGCCCTTAAGGGCGGAAGAAGTTTGAACTATAGTAGCCATATACGCAATCTTGTATGATCACTGCTTTTAACCGATTAATCGTTCACACTGCCCGAATAGAATCGTACTGCTCACTGCTGTGTTCACAGTCTCTGAGGTAGGAAAAGATGTCCCACTATGACATGTTCCAGTTGCAATCAACTTGACTGTAGCAAGCACAGAAGCTGCTGAAGTTCAGCGCTTCTCAGTGGGGTGTTCTTGTTCCCCCAGCTTATTTCTGGCTGTTGATAAAGCTCTCCTCCGTGAAGCTCTTTCTCATATAAAATAACAAAACCAAGGCAGTTCCCGATTCAACTTCAGAGTAAAGCAGCATGTTAGGAAGTATTTAAGGAGATGTGTGTATTTCACAAGTATTTTTCTGGACAAATAACATTTTACAGATTTGGATTTGCAATACAAATTTTCCCCTTACGTGAACTTTGAAATGTTTCCTTGCTTCTATCGTTTGGTACCGTAAGAACGCTGCAAATCATGCTCGTAGCTGCTGTTTCACAATAATAACATCTCCATTATAAATCTACTTTTTCAAATGTTTGGTTAACAGAAGAGCCGTTTATAGGCTGAGAGTTACTTATGGAATAAATCAAGAAAATAAATGTATTTGTAAAGCAATTAAAAAAACCCAAACATACAAGAGTAACTCATTTTTAGGTACTGAAGAATACGAGTCAATGAGCTGGATAAATTCTTCTCTGCATTCTAACGTGCCATTTTATCAAACACTCTGGCAATATTGTTCCGTTTCCTCTGTGTTTTATTCACACATTATGGCTCCTTCATGCTCAGTTTTGTTGAGTAGCGTGGGCTTTAATAAACCTCCATGTCAGTGCATGACCAAATGAGGTAGCTCATCAAGCACGGCACTGCAGTGCATCAAGGCATGTCTGGTAGTGGAATGAAATTGTCCACAGGTTTGAAACTCCAGATCCATGGTCTCCTTTGCAGTCTTCAACTGTCCTGATACTCAGCTGACTGAAGAAGTACCTCCTAATATCTTGCAAACTCTGCCATTGCCCCTTTGCTTCTGCTGTCTTTGAAGCCTGTCGGTAATAACTAGCTTTGTGTCAGCTCACCAGATACATTGCTGTTGCTGTTTTATCCAGAGTTTGGTGTTTGAAGTCCCATTTACTGCATTCTAGCTGGCACGCAGGAGCTTATTTAGGTGTCTTCTCACTGGGTTTCAATTGCTGTTGTTCTTTATGAACCCAGTGAGCAATACCAAGTTTTTCCAGGATGAACGACATAGTCGGGAACATTGTTGGTTATTGGAACTCTGTAAGTGAATGAGTGGAAAGACTTTGGCTTTGATATAGTTGCTGAGAACGGTTTCTTGAGGGCTGTTGCCAAGGTAGGGATGTGGGTCCTTTGCAAGTGCATGAAGTTTCAGCTTGTGGAGCTTGTTTGATTGCTATTAAAAGCTTGGACTTTCCTTCTGTTCTCCCAGCCATCAGCCTAGCAAAAACAAACAAGCAGCAACCTTCCCACCCCAACCAGAAGAGTTCTTTGTGCTCACCGACTTGCAGAAATCTTGTCGACTTTCCTTATCTGTAGAACTTGATCCTTATTACGAAGGGCTGTGCCAAAACTAATATACCTGTTCTTTTTTCCTCCAGGTAATAGCATCCATCACTTCATCGCTTTGTTGCGATGCATTGTTTTCGCCTACTGAATGCTTTACCCAGCAATTTATTTTCTGATGTATTTCACAAATCTAGGACAAGAAAGTTGAGGAACAATTCTAGTAATACTAAGGGATGGCATCAGAGTTTTATCATCCTATATCCAGCATCTGAGGTCCTCTCTGAAGTCTAAAATAAGTCAATATATTACAGTTCAAACTAAATCCTCCTTTTTGGCAATGTGCGGCAAAGCAAATCTTAAATAAACCTGACTTCTAGAAAAGTGCAGAGGGGGTTCTCCATATTTTTGTTGGGTAAATATGTGTTAAGAAGATGGATCAAAAAATACAGAACTTCAGGAAGAAGTACAATAGAGTAATGCGTTTCCTGACTCCTCTGTGACTTTCCTGAATGGATGGTGACTTTTATTATTCTTTCACTAGCATTATGATACTGCTTGGTATTGTATGTATCTATATTTAATACCGGTGTTCTCTTACTTCCTTGTGGTTAAGCTGCAATTATCCTTTTATTGTTTCCGGTCACATTGTAATATGGTGCTTTTAGTACTTCCTCTGTCAGAGTAAAAAAACCCCAACTTTCTGGCCAGTTTAGTTACTTCGACCCTTACTAAAAGAGGCAACTCTGTCTCAGTTATCTGCTTCCATCGAGTGGAAGTCGTGTGTAGATGGTTACTCTTGGCTATATCATAGAACCATAGAATGTTA
>VZZY01011610.1:0-15703 GCA_013400335.1 Eurystomus gularis
AATTTTCACCAGGAGCTGGGAGGCAGCTACAGGCTGGGGAGCCCAAGGGAGTGGAGCTAAATGCAGCCCAGTGGAGCCCAAGGGAGCTGGAGCTGAGCCGAGCCAGCAGAGCCACAACCGGGCTATTCCATACCATACTGATGTCACGTCCCGTGACCTGAGAAGCAGGCCTGACTTCCTTTGGTCCAACTTCATTTTGTTCACCGGCAGCAGTGCAACTTGTCTTTGTCTCAAGCTGGTCTCTGCACTCAGGGTCAGTATGCTTTCTATCTCTTGTTTTGTATGCTGTTATCACTGTTGGTTTTGTTGTTCTCACTGTTGCTTTTGCATTGCTGTAGTAAATTCCCTTTATCTCAGCCAGCAGGGTTTGTCTTTTTTAATTCCTCTGCCATTTCCTCCAAGGGTGGGGGGACAGTGGCCACATGGCAGGGTCTAAACCACCACACCATTGCATCTGGTCCTGTCACTGGGCACTGCTGAAGAGAGCCTGGCTCTGTTCTCTTTATACCCTCCCTTCAGGAATTTATCTGCATTAGAAACATAGAATCATTTAGGTTTGAAAAGACCTTTAAGATTATCGAGTCCAATCATTAATTTATCTCTACCAAGTCTACTACTAAACCATGTCCCTCAGCACCACATCTACACATCTGTTAAATCCCTCCGGGGATGAGGAATCCAACGCATCCCTGGGCAGCCTGGGCCAGGGCTTGACAACCCTTTCAGGGGAAAAAAAATTGTTACTATCCAACCTAAACATCCCCTGGTGCAACTCGAGGCCATTTCCTCTTGCCATATCGCATGTTAGTTGGGAGAAGAGACTGACTCGACCTCTCTACAACCTCCTTTCAGGGAGTTGTAGAGAGTGAGAAGGTCTCTTCTGAGCCTCCTTTTCTTCAGTTCCCTCAGCCACTCCTCACAAGACTTGTTCTCTAGACCCTTTGCCATCTTTGTTGCCCATCTCTAGACATGCTCCAGTACCTCAATGTCTTCCTTGGAGTGAGGGGCCCAGAACTGAACCCAGGATTCGAGGTGAGGCCTCACCAGTGTCAAGTACAGGGGGATGATCACTTCCCTACTCCTGCTGGCCACATTGGTGCTGATCTAAGCCAGGATGCTGCTGGCCTTCCTGGCCACCTGGACACACTGCTGGCTAATATTCAGGCAGAACAGCACAATTTCATCTCCTTTTTTTATTTCTTATTTTTTAACCCCAGTTTTGGTATGTAAAATCTGAACACACATGTTATTCTCATGTATTAGTTGCTGTAACCCAGCTTTCTAGCACAGTATCTGTCAGTATCTTATACAATTGTAAGTCATATACATTTAGAGCATTGGTTCTAGAACAATTACATTATAGAATATGCATGCCACGCTGCTTTCCAGCTGAGTAGCCCCCAGTATGTCCTGGTGCCTGGGGTTGTTCTTCCCCAGGTGCAGGACTTTGGGCTTTCCCTTGTTGACCTTCATAAGCCTCCTGTCAGTCCAATTCTCCAGTTTATTGAGATCCCTCTGGATGGCAGCATGACCTTCTGGCATATCAGTCACTCCTCCCAGTTTTCTGCCATTGCAGACTTGCTGAGGGTACAGCATCTGTCCCATCATTCAAATCATTAGTGAAGGTTAAACAGGATGAGACCCAGTATTGACCTGAGGAGTACACTGCTAGTTATTGACTTCCAACTAGACCTCATGCCACTAATCACCACTCTGTGATCCCAGATATTCACCTGAGCACACCCCCATAAAGAACTACCTAGAATCAAGCTTGCACGCATCCCATGTTACTGCTGTTGAAGCACCAGCTAAAGGTAAGAAATGACAATTGGTTGGATTCACCAAATGCTGCATTTTTTCAGGGTGTTACTAATGCAGGTGGCTGCTGTATTCATTGTTTGAGAATACTGGCAGGATTGCTCTTCTAATAATCTGTTTCTTTAATGCCATTCCTTTATATGGGAAAAGATTACATTTATAAGAGGAAATATTTCTACAAGACATTTTTTTGATTTATTAGTTCTGCCACACTGATTTATACATCATTAGTTAAAGAGTAAGTAAGCACTATAGACAAAAAATATATTCACAGGAGCATTTGGTTTTATGGGTCACAATTCAATGCAGTCATACAGGTAGAGAAAAATCAAGGTTTATTCTCCTGAAGATATTTCTTATTAATACCTTTGCTTTCTTCTTTTGGAATTATAAGTGCAAAACTAACAGTAATTTAAAAAATGTGAAAGATACTGTTGAACTGAAAGAAATGCAGGTTTTAGAACGGAAATGGAGTTAAAAAATAAGGTACTGTAGATGCTTTTTCTATGAGACATTTAAATTCTACATGGCATTAAGCTGAATACCATGCTAGTGAAGCTTAGATTTCTATATACATGAAAACACCTCAGTATTTAGGTTAACAACATGCTCCCAGCCTATTATTTTCTTCTCTACAGCACAAAGATTGTTAAGAGGGATGTCTCAGTTCCATATTTCCAGATGCAGAATGTTAATCTACACAGTTCATGCTATGAAAAGCTACTGGGAAAACTATGGTGCCATAGTCTTCCCAATTTCAATTCTCTGTCCTCTCTGGCGGACTGATTTCTCAAAGGCAAAACAGATATAAACAATACTTGTTTGAATTCTACTTCTTGCTAAAGAAAAATTGATTCTTTAGATATACTTATGATGAAGAGAGGTATTTTGCTAAATAATAACTCATTTAAATAACTCAGAATTCATATAGCGTCTGTAATCCCCACCCATGGCACACACTCATGCTAACCATTCTTCCACAGCCCTTGGAGAAGCGCTTTGTCTCTAACATGCGCCAGTTTAGCATACAACATCCTCACATCTGTGTAGGATATATACTGAAATATCCAATAGAATTTTGTGTGATTTCTATTACATCAACATCCCACAGGCAGAGCCCCTCTGCAATACTTGCAGATGGCATCAGCAGTACTGTGAGCAGGCTGTTAACTCTGCTTGGCCACCACCTCCAATGTTCAGAAGCTCAGCGGTCCCACACAGGCATCCTACCTCAGATACACTGCCTTTCCACTATTTTTCTGTAGCAGTCATCCCTTTGAAGGAGCAATTGCAATGTCTAGCTACTCTTTCACACTGGATATGAACAGTCTCCTTTCCACCAATTGGAGAGAGCTCTGAGAATCCCAAATCATGTTTTTGAAGGGTTGGGTAAGAAAGGAGGTGGTGAATGTGCTTTTAGAAAAGGGTTCTTTGCTCGTGTGCTACCACTTAAATGTATCTCCCTGTCTTAAAACTTGCTACAGAGCCTAATGTTTATAGTCTTCCTGGCTCTCAGTTCCTTAGCACGGGTAATGCCACCTTTAACTATCAGTCACATGCTTTATTTCCCATCACCCTCTGAGTGAGTTGCTCTGATACAGGCTGCTCACTGACTGTTCCCTAACCAATATTTTACTTTTTCTCATTGCATAAGGTGAACTCCAAGAAGTTTTCCCCTTCCTAGCTGGAAGCTGCTTAGCTTCCAGAGAAGATTGAAATTTATCACATACCAAGTGCCCTAATTCACTGTCAAAGTTAGCTACGAACATTCATTTATATTTAATGATATAATAGTTTCTTAAGTGTTTGTATTTAAGTAGTTATCAACTGTCTCTTTTCTCATTTAGATGCTATTTGTTTTCACTTGTTTCCAACACACTGAGCACAACCATAATGAGGTGATTAAGGGACTAGTTTATGAATCACTTGTCAGCATCAATCTCAGGATTTAAGAGTAATTTCATGAAATATGAAGGATATTATATAAATTTGACAAACCTGTGCAACACAACCAAAATAATTTTAGTGAGAGCATTCCAAAACATCATCCAAGCTTGACCACTATCTATATTAGTACAACTATTCAAATCCAGTGGGAAAGGCCTAAATACACTAACAAATTTCTTTGCAAAATCTACTCAAAACTGTGTTTATAATGTTAATTCTGATGAGCATTTAAGGAATTGTGTGTCTCAAAAGTATATGTTCCATTTCTACTTGAAGACAATATGCACCAAAGGCAAAATAATTATGAGAATATGCATTAAAATAATTATGTTTAGACCTATTTGCCAAACTTTGGCAATAATCCTACTATAAAAAAAAAGCCAAGAAATTGATAGGATTATATAAGTAAGTCTCTGACATGCTCAGATGCTTTTCCATGCACTGTAATTTTACTAGTGCGAGTTTTGTGATGAATTTCCTTTATGCCACCAATGCTAGCAAAGGTGTTACAAGTCTTGGTGGATTTATGGTGAACTAGGAGAAAGATTATAGACTTGTAGTAAGATGGTCTAACTAACATTGAATAGTTGCTTTTGAATTCTGCTGGTGTAAACTAAGTTGTAACAACAGTGGCCTAGACCTAGCCATAATTTTAAATAGGGTCACTTTCAGATTAACTCAGCATCAGCCTAGTATTTCTCTGCTCGACACTGATAGTAAAATTCTCATTGATTTCAGTGGCTGGAGGATTGTGATGGAGAACTTCTGGGGGGAAAAAATAGTGAATACACAGACAGCGACAGACCTCCAAAATAAAAGAAACCATTTCCAAAGTGTTAGAAAAAAAATGAACATGCACAACATGAGATTAAAATGAAATAGCAGTGCAAAAGGTCCTGTGTCGAATTTGAGGTAATAATTTGTAGTTTAATAGTAGCAACTACAAAAATAGTTTTCATGCAGCTTGCCAGTTGTTTTTTATTACAATATAAAAATGCACTTGTTGCTGAACCATTCCTGTTCTATATACCAATATCTAAAGAAGGACTAAAATGTTAATTCATTACTATGAATGCTTTGCTTCTATTCTATTCTATTCTATTCTATTCTATTCTATTCTATTCTATTCTATTCTATTCTATTCTATTCTATTCCATTCCATTCCATTCCATTCCATTCCATTCCACTCTAGAGAATGCTCCTATCTTCAACTGTCAAAATTATAAGGCAGTAGGAATGGGCATGTCTGGCACATTGTATATGTTGGTGTGCAAACTAATTATTTCCCTAACAATTTATAACCTTTGAATAAAACAAGACTGAAAAACAACGGGGAACTTCTTCAAAATCATGCAGATGCATTTGCCAGTATCATGGTGTCCTGGTTCGGCTAGGATAGAGTTAATTTTACTGGGGAGGAGCCACAGCCAGGCTATTCCATACCATGCTGACATCATGCCCCCAGCGTGTGGGTGAGGGTGTGTGCATCTGGTGGGTCCGCTCCACCCATTTATTCTCATGGTATCCCTTGTTTTGTGCCTTGATTTTCTCACTGTTGTTATTGCTGTTGTTGTTCTCATTGTTTCTTGTGTGTCACTGTATTAAATTCTCCTTATCTCAACCCACACAGGCATTTTTAATCCCTCTTGCCATTTCTCCCATCCAAGGGGTGGGGGGGGCAGTGGCCACGTGGTTTGGGTCCCAGCAGGGACTAAACCACCACACATGGTTTGACCCGAGCCACCAACTAAGCACTATACAGCCACTCGCCCGCTCCTCTCCACCTCCCCTGGTGAGATGAGCAGAAGAATCAGAGGAAAAAAAAGAAGTAAAACTCATGGGTTGAGAGAGCAGTTTAATAACTGAAATAAAATATGATAACAATAACAGCAGTGGTTGTAATGAAATGGAAGATGTCGCGGTCAGTTCACCACAGAAGATAACAAAAAGAGAGATAAATAAAACTCAAGAAAGCATAAGTGATGCAGAATGCAATTGCTCACCATCTGCTGACTGATGCTCGAGCAACAATTCATCCTCCCCAGCCAGCTCTTCCCAGTTGATATACCGGGCATCACATTCTGTGATAGGCAATCCCTTTGGCTAGTTCGGGTCAGCTGTCCTGGCCATGCTTCCCCTAGTTTCTTGTGCTCATGTACACTAGCAAAATATGGGAAATGGAAAAATCCTTGATTAAGGATAAGCACTACGTAGCAACAACTACAATATCGATGTGTTATAAGCATTATTCTCACACTGAATCCAAAGCACAACACCATACCAGCTACTAGGAAGAAAATTAACTCTATCCCAGCCGAAACGAGGACAGCCAGTATCATCAGAATAAGAAATATGGAAATTCGTTTTGTTTCATATTAAGTCTACATTAACAACAGCTGCTTTCATCTCTAAGTTTTTAGGAAAGTAAAAACTGCAATACAATATCACCAAAAGAAGAATCACAGCTCATTTGCTTTTCATGAAACTTCAATTTAACTTTCAAGAGAAGCTAAGTAGTATCTCAGACAAGGGACAGAAAATTGCAAGCAATCTCATTACCATATGTTAGTGAGATAGTTGCCTCGGTTCATCAGATGAAATCTTAGATGGAAGCAACTCTGGCATAAAATATTTTGATATAAAGTACCTTAAATGTTGACAATAATGGTAAACACCTTAAATTTCGATTATGGCTACTGAGCTGACAAGCAGCTATTCAAAGTCATGTAACTTGATCACTTGTAATCCACTTGTATTTTCAAATGTGCTATAATGAGCATACAAATAATTTCACATAAAATTTTTCTTGTGTTTGTTTTTTTTTTTTTTTTTTAAGTAGTGTAGAAGCAAAAAAAAAGTTTTTCCAGAAGACTTCCAATTTTCTTGGATTAAGAAATTCAAGTACTGTAAACTGGTGTAGTGCTGCAGAAATCAGAAGACTACAACCAAATATATCTGCCTGGTAAGTGCTCCATCTTATTCTCCTTTCATATTAATTGTAATCAGGACAATTCCATGGAATTTATAATGAAGCAAAATGCAGATCTCTTTGGACAAATGGTTCTTTCTGCTTCTTCATTCCCTTATATAATATGGAGCTCAGATTTGCCTTATGCTTTTATTATTTTACTCATATAATACAAGAAGTCCAACTGTGAGAAAAGTCAGTATATCATTCTTTTTACACTTAAAAATGTCACAGGAGCTTTAAATGGATTGTCCTTAGTTAGAAATACAGTCAGAAGTACTGAAAGGTGTAAGGTCTTCATTATAAAATTTATCAATAGAGTTTCACTATATCATTGTTTTCTAGAATGAGTCTTTATGGCTTTTTTTTTTAACTAAGTTTCTCTCATCTGTATCTGAAATAATAGCAGGTAACTAGTGAAGATAAATCTCAATTTTCAGTTTGCATAAATCTCATGAATAAGTTAAAGTTATCAAATTATACTTTCAGCCCCAAGCTGAAAATGGAAGAATATACAATCATTGAAACTGATTATATTATAATATTTCATTTTTTATTTATTTCATTTTTATCTCTTGTATTGTATTCTATGTAAATTATTATATTTATAGCTATACACCACTGCAGGGATTTATTATGAAACGCTGTTATTAGTATTACAAAGTCACAATATGCTTATATGTTGTCAACGGTTATGTTATTTAGTGTAAATTCCCCAGGTATGCCTGAGATTAAGGTGAGTGTGTCTTAAATGCACTTTTACTTCTTTGGGTACAACAGATTTCTGCTTTGCCTTCACAACAAATATACTGGTTTTAGAGTAATGTCCAAAGTGACCCAAAGGCAGGAATACATGAAATGGAAAGTGAGCTGAAACTCTTTAATTAATAACAAAGGCTTTTTTGTTTATGTGTTTGTTTATTAGGTTTCACTGAAAAGGGAAGCATGAAAAGAAAATTAGAAAATCTTGACAGTGATTCATTCAAATTCTCAATAACCTAGCAAAAAAACAAACAAACAAAAAAAACCAAACTAGGCTTTTCAGGAGGGTGTGGGATTAGCCTAGATTCTATTTATTTGACATGTTAGGAGATTAAAATGATAGGGATTGGTACCTTATGATTTCTGTGAGGTATGAAACATTGAAAAAAAAAATAGGTTGGAGGAACAACTGAAAATATTACAGACCAAGAAATAAAAAAGAATATTGCACCAAATCAGGTCTCATATTCCATACAAAAAATACTATTGTCCTCATCTGATTCCTTTGACACAACCTAAAATTTGGAAGCTTACAGGTATTAAAAAGGTTTCTCAGTTGAGCAGAAGGAAGCATCGGTTACCAGAGAAGGTGATGGCTATGTAATATAATAAGAATTCTCCAGAATTTGAAAAAAGAAAGAAGAAAAAGCAAATTAATGGTTGTGTTTAGAACAAAGGACACCAAGAACCTGGAAAAAATAAAACTTTTTTCTTGAGGAGTATGTCAAATATATGACCAAAATGCAGTTTTTCCCAAGCTTCAGAAAAAAATATCTCTGACAGGAAAGATGGGTCATATTCACAGTGAAATTCAGGTTGACCCCAAGTCTTATTATCATTTGCTGACACACAACTGAAGTCAGAAAAATTACATCATAGATAAAATATGTCATACATTTACCTATTATCTACTCTGAACTGTTTAATCCTTTCACTGGAACAAGACAAGTACAAGCTACAGAAATGAGGTAAGCAATGACAGTACACACTGAATTACTACATACTTCCAACACGTTACATAATAAAATACTACTAATGCTATGTAAAATCTACAGCTTGTCATCATTAAGGCAATTTTAGATAAAGTTGTGTATTACTTACCAGCAGAGTTATTTTACCTAGTGAGCTTCTTCCCAATTTAAACCGTTGCTATTTTCCTTCCAGCCTCTTGAGTATGACCACTATGGTTCATGCTGGACCACTGGCAAATAGATTTTAATTAGGTGTTATCTTAATGGGAATATATACTAAATGTTAGTCTTATGCTCCAAACTTTATTAATCTCAGTTTTCCTAAGAAAAATGAGATAATTTACCTCTTCCAACAGTCTAATGCAGGATGGACTTTAACATTATTAAAGGTTGTTCCAGACAGCATTTTTTCCTTTTAGCTGCTCTGAGAACAGATGCTTTGTAACGTACACTAGAATAATCCAAGAGGAAATGGTTAGTGACCTCCTACACCACTCTGAGAGACACAAGTCTATGTGGCCAGATGGGATCCACCCAGGAGTACTGAGGAGCTGGCAGAAGTCCTCACCAAGCCACTTTGCATCATGCACCAGCAGTCCTGGCTAACCGGCGAGGTCCTTGTTTCTTTGCTTTATGAATGTTTCTTTGATCGGGTAAATAATCAGCAACAACATCACAGGCTGAGTGTTTTAGTATAAAGTATGAATAGCACTTAAAATGAGTGTTTAGGCAGCTTCACCACTGCTCTCCACAGAGATTTTGTGGTTTGCTATATAACAGTACCCTTTCCCTGGCCCTCATCACACCTAAGCTTTTGCTGGCCATTCCCTGATGTCATGTACTGGCAGACCTGTACTAAGATGGAAGGAAGGACACTTGGTATTTAAAAAGACTACATTTTTTTACTTGGAGTTTAGAATATGAGAATGGTTTCCAGAGAAAGGATGACACACTTAAAGAGAGCCTGAAGGACCCCAGAAGTCTACTAAAAGGTTGCAGTGAACAGAGAAAGTAAATGTCACTGAAACAGAGAAGGGAAGGGAAGNGAAGAGAAGAGAAGAGAAGAGAAGAGGACCCACTTCCACTTCAAATGGTGCTACTACTGGGAATGCTGTTATTAGCATCTAAGTTTGAAGTATGCTAGCGGAGAAAACCCCAAAACACAACAAAACCCCCTAACATCTCAGAAATAATTTCACTGTCACATGAACAGTATACCCAGCACTCATGAGGCTGTCTATAGAGGCAAATAATTTTATTGTATCTATGACTGACAAAAAAGAGCTTTGTCTCCTACAGTACTGCTTCAATTGAATGTTGAATTCATATTCTTGCTCTATTCTTGTAGACATTGTAATTCTATACTTTTAATTTTGTTCTAGGCTTGTCAAGGTTCAAGAAAACCAATGTTGTGTTATTTACATTTTACAATCTGCTTAGCTATAGATATTCAGAAATGTGGTAAACAAGACTGAATTTTACTTTTTGTTGGTTAACAAGAATAAGCACCATTACCTGACGTAGAGTCTTGCATGTAAAATACAGAGCAGACAACAAGGAAGTCATAATGGCTTGCTTCCTGAATCTTCATTCTTTAAATAAGCTAAAGTTAGATTTTCCTTATGCTCTTTGATCATTAAGAAGGTGTGAATAACTTCAACATTTTTTCCACACATCATTAAAAAATGTTGATCCCTCTGCCACTCTGCCTCTTTTATTCCTTAGACTGGCATTACAATTCTGTCAAATATCAGCACCAACAATGTATGCAACCAAGCATGTGCTTATTACAAAAATCCAGCTGATTTACTCTCTTTTCCAACAAGATGTGCCTGTGTCGTAGGCACCATTCTGTGTTATAGACATATGGAACAGAGATGCCATAAAAATAAAGAAAACTAGAAAGAGATTATATTGCTTCCTGCAACCCTCCTTAAAAGAGGAGTTGTAGAGAAAGAGTCAGACTGTTCTCAGAGGTATGTAGTGGTAAGATTGAACTAGATATTAAGTAAAAAGAATCCTACCATGAAAGTGATTAAGCACTGGAACAGGTTGCTGAAACAGTTTGGGGAATATCCATCCTTGGAGATATTCAGAACTCAGTTGGACAAGGCTGTAAGGATGATGGAAAACCAGATGTTTTCCATCTGGTTACAGTTCCAAAACTAAGGATGATGTAACCAACGGAACAGGTTGCCCAGAGAGATTGTGAAGTCTCCGTTCTTGAGTATAGCTAAACCTTAACTAGACAAGGTCCTGGATAATGGAATCAAGCTGACTCTGCTTTGAGCAGGGGCCTGGTGTGGGTGGTCTCCACATGCTCCTTCAAACCTCAACTATTCTGTGATTCTTTTATTAGGCTGACAAAATGAATAGTGATTTTTGTTGTTGTTGTTCTATCATTTTATTCTTTTCCTACTTATTCACTCCAAGTTGACCTGAAGGTGGTTTTTAGGAGATATCTTTGTCAGAAAAACAGTCCCAGAATTAATTTCAGAATTATCCAAATTACTGTTTGTCCAGAAGGCTTCATAATATCTTTCTATTAACTTTTCATTGACCTTCTTTTTATGGTTTAGATCACATTCAAATTGCAAGTATTATCCCAAAATGAAATTAAAACATTTGTTGCAGATACTGAAATCAGTATTACTGTTCTTTCAAAGCTTTCTCCTTTTTGGAAGAAATCGTTTGTCGAATATTACTTAAATCTATAGGGTTTAGGCACCGTCCAGATTCATAAAATCATAGAATCATAGAATGGTTTGGGTTGGAAGGGACCTCAAAGATCATTTAGTTCTGACCCCACTGCCATGGCAGGGACAACTTCCACTAGACCAGGTTGCTCAAGGCCCCGTCCAACTCGGCTTTGAACACATCCAGGGATGGAACATCCACAACTTCCCTGGGCAACCTCAGAGTAAAGAACTTCTCCCTTACATCTAATCTTTTTTTTTTTTTTCCTTTCTTAGGCAATCATATTGTATACCTTAAAAATTGAATGTTTGAGTTATAAAAACAGAGCCCAGTGTTTAGTGAGAATATTTCTAAAGACTGGATGAGATGATGGCAGTATTCTTGCAAACCATATCCTTATGTTTTTGGCATTCTGTTGTATCAGAAAGTATTACGGTCTTTTACAGCAAGAGCTTTGAAGGCAGACCTGCTTAGACTGCCATGATTAAGACACTGATAATAGTGTGTATTCAGGACCTGAATACACACCTTCCCCTTTTCCTTCACCTTTCCCTTCTGTCAATGTATTAAAATTTCGATTGACATTTGTCATTTAATGATACATACAGCATTTGTTATAAATAAATGGAAAAAATTTAGCAAAGTAAAATGCTTCCGGTATACCATAATATAGTTGACAGTGTTGGATGAAGCAATTATTAATATATAGCCCTGGCTAGGCATAAAAAGATGCATTAAAGTAATAGAAAAAGTAAGTTAAATTCATCTGATATTAAAATAGTTCATTTAGTGAACAATTTACTGAAATATTAAAGTGATTGTAATCTGTGTGAGGACATTGAACCATCAATTGATAGCAAGGGTCAAATTTAACTGAGTTTTCCTTTAACTGACAGAGTCAGATTTCAACTTAACTTGCATATCATAATATCAAATGGTAGAAATCTAAAGCTGGTGCTTTGAGCCAGAACTGAAAGGAGATCTGGAAAACAGAATACAGTTAATCTTTGGATGTGTAATTTATTAATATGAGGTATCTCCAAAACTTTTAAACCTGACAGAACATCTAGGTATATTGGTATTTAGAGACACAGCTGAAAATTTTCCAAGGAGATTCATACAATCAGAGTCCAACAGTTTCTTAAACGTCTCTACAGCATCCCTCTAGGTTAGCAAAAATCTGTGAACTTTTACTAAGCATAGCTGTTTAGATGGTAAACTTATGTCTTCTGGATTTTTTTGTGTCTATAAACACCAATTCTACTTTCTCACTCCATATATTCTGAAGATTTTTGTCAAGGAAAATGGGCTAAAGCAGGAAGGGCCATTTACAAAAACTTCTTAATATTTCTGGACATGTTGTCTGTATTATATTCCATTGGCTTTTAGTAGGGTCCTTTATTAGGGTCAGTACAAATGAGTTTTAAGATATAGCACCCTGCACAAGTTTAACGTTTGAAAACCACTTGAAACTGCTTAGGCAGGTGGTGAATAATCATGCCACAGAACACATAAGCTCCCTTTTATGCAGGTCCGCAAATTTTACTGTTTAGGAATTAAATTTTAATTCCAAGGAGAATATCTTCTTGAAGTTAAATAAAAGTGAATATACAATTTATTTTTGCATTGTAGTCTCAGTTTAGTTTAATTTTAACTTCTATCCTAGCCATAAGATGCAAACTGAAGTAAACCAAGATTGAGTCAGAAGTGTTGTGCCTGCTACGACACAGCTCTCTGTTACGTTTTTATTATTGTGCATAACAATTTAGTTCTAAAGCACTGAACAGAGAGAAAAGGCAAAGCTTTGAACACCTTGTAGCTCACAATTCACCAAGAGGCCCCAGGGATAAAAAGAGCAGCCCACAACTAAGGTCTAAGAAGGAAGATTATTATACTGTTCTCTGACCACAAGCATCAAATAAAGATTTAGTGCTAGTGGCTTCTACAAGAAACCGTAGCTATGATGAACTCTTGTCAGGATATACTGGACAGAAATAGCAGACTTTGTCTTAAGCTTCTGTTAACTGGCAGTAAATTAAATTAAAATTGCCTAAGTGGGGACTTTTTTTGCCAGTGACAAAGCCACAATGATCTGTGTATTTCAGGATCAAACCCTTGTTTGAAAAAAAAGTTTTATTTCTGAAAAAGGACTGTGCTCATATTAATTCTGTCATAAAACAGCACACAAAAGTTTACACACGCAAACCTGCATGAATCTAAACACTAGCCACCTTGGGAATTATAAGATAAAATATTGTTTGATGTTCTATTCATTAGATCCATTGGAAAGTGGAAGATAGTTTTAAGAAGCAAATATATTAAAATAATAACTAAGGCTTCAAAGACACAGTAGGACGGATAATTGTCCAAGTATTTTATCTGCTTTCTCATTTTTTTTAAAGAGTAGAATTCAAAAGAAAAATAATATGTTCAAGTACATTTTCTGAGGGCAAAAGTATAATGTCTTTTGTACAGAAAATTTTACATAACGATGGTCATGATATAGATAGGAGCAGAAGACTGGTGGTGTCAAATATTGGCTAAAACATGAAGCAAGAACAAAAATAGAATATTTGCAAAAAAGACAGACACAATTTTAAATGAGATATTGTAATGGTTTAGCCCCTGTCAGGGCCTGAGCACCACGTGCCATTGCCCTCCCACCCCTGGGCAGGAAGGGAAAAAGGGAAAGCACGAGCCCCAGGGTTGAGATAAAGAGAATTTAATACAATAATGCACAAGAAACAGCCAGAACAACAACAGTGAGAAAAACAAGGTACAAAACAAGGGATACTGAGCGAACACAGTGGCAGAGCAGACCTGAGCACACACCCACACCTGGCCTCCAACCAAGCAGAACCAGTGTTTCAGGCATGGCATCAGCATGGTAGCCAATAGCCCAACCATGACTCCCTCCCAGCTCCTGCTGGAAATTAACCCTGTCCTGGCCAAACCAGGACAGATATCTTTCTGAAGAACATTCATCCATTTATACAGTGATCTAAATGAGTATTGTTGAATTTTCATTCATTTATAGAACCATGTGAATAGTGCTAAAAATCCAGCAACAGACTTCAGAGAAGCTTTTCTGGTTACGTCTTTAATGTCAAATTTAATGTTTATGCCTTGTAATTAAACTTTTTAAAATTTTCCATATTTTAGAGTCATACTTTCATGCTCACATACTTATAAATTTATACTTACAGCAAGATCTATGAAGTGTGTTTTTAAGGAGTTAGATGGTTTTGATCTACAATCTCCAGCAATCTCTCAGGTTGTCATGTTCAACAAGTTAACTCTCTCAGTTCAGGATCTTACCACCTTGCTACTTACTCTTCTGACTAGATAACTTCAGGACTCTCACGCAACACAATGGAGCACACACTCTTCAAGGATTATTACATTATCACCTTCTTAGATCACTGTTTCACCTCTATTGCTGTAACATTTCACTGTGCTGTAAAAAAGGTCTGTACTTTTTCCCATTAGAAATCTATCATGCAGGGTTACTTTTCATGTTTCACATTATTCAAATCTGAAAGTCCTTTCCACCACCATTGCTCTCCAAGGACTATTTATTGGAACATATTGCTAAGGTGTTAGATTCTCCTTATGAGTTTTGAGACAAATATATGTATTTATGGAGGAAAAAAATCAGTCATGAAGTAGTTCTCTATAAAGGGCTGCAAGTACTGAGCAGTAGGAGGTTGTATTTTCCATAAGGTTGATCTTGTGGGAGAGAAGAGGTAAAACCAAGTTAAAGAACCATGCTTCCCATAAATTTTGTCAAAGCAATTTTAAAATGATAATTAAAAAAAAATCAACCGTGTCTTTTTAAAAGACAATAAACATCCACAATACTGCTCTGTAGCTCTAGTTCCTTCTTGGTTTTGTACCACTTCAGCTTTCAAACTGAATCTTTCACGTCTTACTCCAGCACAATCATCGTCAGGACTGGGCTTCTGCCTCAGTGAATTTCTAGGTACATCAGCCAAAACGATTCTGAATGTGTATCTTTGTATTATGGAATCTGGGATCTTTTAAAAACAAAATCAAGTTGCCTTTCAGCATAAGTTTGGTTGGAAAGATTTATACTTGTTTCCCTATCTCCAGTCTTCCAGAACAAACTGTAGACTGGTGGTGAAAATGCAGTGTTGAATTGGGCTCATCAACTCATTTACAAGAGCTTAAAGCTGTTTTTCCATGAGTCAGCTTTGACAAGTGTGGGCTAATTACTGTTGTAGAAAGTTTGCCTTCATCTCTTTATCCTTCTCTGTCAAACAGATACAGCAACAGTCACTGAAAAATTCCGGTCATCTATAATTACGGAATTAATTACTCCTACTAATATAGAAATAAGAATTTCAGGACAGTTGCACCCACTTTCAGAAACAATGCCTTGGTTTTGACCCTCTGCTTTTTGGATAGCTTTTTAGAACCAATATCTTCAGGTAAAAATAAGTAAGAATTAAAAAAAAGCAATGCTCAAATATCCTAAAATTAAGTTATTGTCCTATATATTATATATATATTATATATA
>VZZY01011611.1:0-24174 GCA_013400335.1 Eurystomus gularis
CATTTCTGCCACCCATGGGGATAGATAATACAATCTATATCTGCTTATGCATCTGCCTCCTGGTAATGGTGGTGTTTTATTGTGCTGGGCTGGGTAATTGGCAAAACAAGGACACAGTGAAGGCAGAGCCACACTCTTCTTGGGGGTGCACAGAAATAGGAGGAGAGCCAGTAGACACAGCCCTGAGCAACCTGATCCGTATAGAATCATTTGGATAAAGAGTCTGCACTAGACAACCCTTCCAAACCAAGTTACGATTCCATCATTCTTACAGATACAGAACAGATCCAATAACTCCTATTTCTAAAACTGAACAGTTATATAAATTTTCTCCTAGTCCTTTTACAGTCTACATTTTAGATAGTGGCATCTTCTACATTGTCTTCCGTTAATTACTCCAATTACTGAAGATCTACACCAGTGTTCTAGCTGAGATAATAACCTCATTGGAAATGTAATCCAGCTTGCTGTATCCTATTGTACAAGAGGACAAATTCTTACTAAGACTAGCTATTCTGCAAATTTAAAAGGGTGATTTGAGTGGCTTAATACTGATCTAGATTTCTAGAAGCTGCTTCTCTTCTACTGTCTGAGATGAGAGCAATACTCTTAAACATTCTAATTTCTGTAACATTAATTCATGTACTGGAGCTGAAATTTTTAATTCTGTATATTAAATTACACTTCTTACTGAGAAGCTTTAGGTTATCTTAAACAGGAAGATGTTCCAATCTGGAGAAGACAGGACTCTCTTTCAAATTGTTCATAATTTGAACTCAAAGTGGCTAAAGAATGCTAAAAGACAGGAAAAACAAGGTGTGAGATAATTATGAAGCTTCTAATAAAAGTAGCAGATGCTTCCAGCTGACTTTGTTATGTTTTGCGTATTTATTGTATTGTTAGGAAGATTAGAAATATGTAGGAACATTATCATCATAAATTTTACTCTCACTTCCACCATTGTCTTTTGTATATTAAGTTAGTGAGAGTATTGTATCACCTATAATCTCTTCCATAATCAATGTAATAAGTTTCCAAAGGTGATATATGCATAATTACACATGCAGAGCAACAAAGATAAATTACTGCATATCTAGCAGAAAAGTATTCTCTATTCACACCATTGCTTTAAATTGCTTGGCAGAACTAAATAGGAATGTAGTAGCCCAGATGTTGTTTCAATGACAGGATCATCTAAATTCAGTGTAAATTTAATGGGCAAAGTTATAGTTCTGCACTTCTGCTTGTATAGCTGGCAGCTGTACAAGATGACATTTAAAAAAGAAATGGCAGGCTTTAAGGAATAAAAAAAAAGGGAAAAAGGAAGATGGTATGTGGGTCCTAGGTAGGGTAAGGGTTCAAAATAATTTAGGGGTAGATCTAAAAGAAGCTAACATGATTAAAGGACTTTAATAAAGTTGTTCTCTCTGAAGTTTACAAGTTTGCAAAGAAATTCAGTCAGATACCTGACGGGAGTTAATCATGTAATCCTTTTTGGATGTTAACTCATTACAAAGTCAGCTCAGAGGATTAGAGTACTCAAGGTTACCTAGTGTAGGCCATCAAAATGAAAAGTCATATCTGAGAGCAATAATTTCCTCATGGATACTGCATTATGCTGTTGCAGAGTCTTCTAGAAACACATCCTATCATTCTTTTTGCATGAATTATTCCAGTTCCTTCCCAATAAACTGTGAAATAACTTGTCAGCATTTCTGGACACTTTGGAAGGTGATGAAAAAAGATGAGAATTGAAGTAATTTAAGCTTGCTTTATCACTAGCAAGACTGAGTTACCCAAGTGTAAAACATCCAAACAGTCATCCTACACACCTCTGCTGCAATTTCTGTGTGTTAAAAACCACATTATTTACTTGCCTTTTCACAAGACTAGTACATGTTCCAGTCTATACCACGGCATTGCGTGTGCAAATAATTTAATATGCAAATATACTATTGGCTAAACAGTTCACCTTTTCACTTCAGATCAGTGACATTATTGTATAAATTATCAAAAACAAAACCTTATCATCCATAACAGAATGGATCCATAACAGAACAAATATATGCGTGCAGTTGTATACAGATGCACACACACATGTGCGTATCAAATAAAAATATTTTACAAGAATGAAACTATTTTTAACCAACTATTTTCGTAAAAACTGTAAGCATATTTATGCGGTTAATTAAGACATGCCTTTTGGGCACACTATTGCCCTAAGCCAGCTCCTAGCCAGAGACCTCAAGCTGTATCTAACACAGTACTGTACTCAAGCTAACGTGCCCACTGTGTGCTCGCAGTTAAGAGCAGGCTACTCTGTAGCATGGTCAGAATAACCTTGTGTTATTTCCTGGTAATAATTTTGTAAGCACTCCTTACAAGAGTGAAGATGCTATGCTCAAAACCAGTGCCACACACTGGTATACAGTTGAACCTAATCTATCCAAAACACCAAAGAATACCCACAGGTTAATCTCCTGTAAACAGCCATGCTTTACTGAAATCAAGAAGCTGGAACAGTAACAGAGGTTTTTCAATAAAAGGGTCATCAGATGGAAACAACGAAACATGGAAAATAAAAAATTTTCCCAAGTGCAAGTATAATGGAGTAAATCAGTTATTGTCTTTCAAACAATTTTTTTTCTTAGGAAAAATAAACTCTAAAATTACATAAAACTGCTAGGTGTCATTGCAGTAAAACATTCTGTTCATATGTAAAGACTTTACAAAGTTACAGTATTCTAGCGTATCTGTTACATACATACACCTCACCAGGAAATGGTAGGGTGCATTTCAGTTTCAAGATTGATATTTAAAGACAGAATTTGAGGAATCTTTCCCCTTTTTATCTCAAAATGTTACTACAATGAGCAGCAAGTCGGCAAAATTATTTTCAAAAAAACAAAAACATAGTAGTCTAAACTCTTTAGTATTCAAGGCTTGTCTGTCTCCAATTCTTCCCCTTTTCTCTTGTGATCATTTTTAAAAGAGCTGCACTTGAAACAATTTAAAGTTCAAGGTGAATATCAGGTTTGAGCTCACATTATTCCAAAACCTGTAGGTTATCTCATTCACACTTCTGTTTTATGCGAGTCTCCGCAATCAGCAACTGTCATACATATGCCTCTTTATCCAACACACACATATGAAGATAAGAAAAATATATATGATTGGACAATGCACCATAGTTCTGACAGACAAGATTATGTCATCCACCCACTGAAATTACCTCTCACTATACCAGCAATCTTCTTAAAAAAAAAGCTGCCACAAAACATACAAAAAAAAAACCCAAACCAAACCAAAGCAAACCAAAACATAAAAACAAAACCACAGGAAAACAAACATTTTTAACGTTCAAAATCAGATTCAATTATGTAGATAAATGAACTCCTAAATTCTGTAGTGTTACTCCTAAAATCTGTAATGTTAAACTTCTTCTGCACTGAAAAGCTGATGCCTATCATTAAGTTCTTCCTTTTTCTTCCTTGAAGAATGACATCATTTTGTTTACTTTTCTAAAAAAAAAATTTCTAAATGTCACGATGCATTGCTAGAAAGAAGAAAATCACAAAACTCTGAAAATTAAGTTGATTTTTATTAATTTATTTACATAATTCATAAGGAAAAATGTTCTTTATTAGCTTCTTCACTGAGGAAAGAAATGCCCCATTAATTTTAAACACATCAATCTGAAAATGCTATCCATGTCAGATAGAATAATGACTGACATTACAGAGAGCACAATAAACTGCAGAGAAAATACAATCACCCATTATTCACTGTCATGTGAATGTATACTCATGTGTGTAGATACACTCAGTTTTTTGTACTATGAAAGCTTTAAAAAGTAGAAATCTTAACAGTAACTGTGATGTAGATGAGAGGAGAGATAAAGAACATGGATTTAGAAATTCATATAGAGACAAATACTGACTTTTGCATATCTTTGAAATCATTGATGCTATCATGGATTCACGCTAACCCTTGGTTCACAGATCTAGACATTTCCTCATGGAAAGCAACCAAGTTGGTCAGGTTTGATTTACTCTTGGTAAATCCATGCTGGCCTGTTTCCACGCACTTCTTTTTCTTGTTTCTGGAAATGACTTCCATGTGACTGTAATGTTACATTATATTACTAATATCAGTCTGTTAAATATCTCTAGCTGTCCTACTCAATTTCTGAAATCTGATAATTTCAGAAGCGCATTCTTTCTTGAGGTTCTTACAAAAGAAGTTTTATTTTTGCTTTTTGTTTCTTGTTATACATGGTGTGGAAATGCCAGAAACAGCCCGACTGATTAAAAGCTTAAAAATCTGCAACAAACAAACAGTAGTTTCATAATATATGCAGATGTCAGCTAGGTAAGTTTTTTTGAAGATATCAGATATCTAAACTTAAAA
This sequence comes from Eurystomus gularis, assembly GCA_013400335.1. Lineage (NCBI taxonomy): Eukaryota > Metazoa > Chordata > Aves > Coraciiformes > Coraciidae > Eurystomus > Eurystomus gularis. The sequence continues at coordinate 4,411 of VZZY01011611.1, forward strand.
GAGCTGTTCAATATATCTATTAAAGCATACCCCACAACACCTTTTTGTAGTCCCTGTGGAGGCTTGCTCATCTTATCCAACATTAGTAGTCACATTGTGTTACTTGGTTTATTGCAACTAACTTAAGTTGAAGATAGAAATATCAAAAGGGGGTGAAAGAAAATCTGATCACCTGGGATATGTGAAAAACTGTAATTATTAGAGAAGAAAAAACAACAACAAAGTGAAATGAGGTTTGAAGAGGGAAAAAAATTAAGCACTATTATGAGGTAAATTATTCACCAGCATACAGTTACTTTGAGGCCTTTCCTCTGCAATATTCTAGCTACATTTGCTGGTCTTAAAGCATGAGTCATTCCTCTTGTCTTGCCTCAATATCTATTGATTTATTAATTTATACATAAAAATTAATAAATAGTTCAGCCAGCCATTCAGTTGATACGAAGGAAAATCACACCTGAAAATATTTGGCTTACTAAAGACCTGTAAATTGTTATCAGCTTTTTATTAGCTATTATATCTCTATTTTTCTATTAACACTGGTTATCACTTCTCTGTACATATAATCTTTAATGCCTGACAAGTAAGGTCTTCTGAAATAAGCTTACACTCCTACTGCAGATCTCTCATGTTTCTCAAGTAAAACTTGCTATCAGGATACATTAATGTACATAGGTTTGAGAGAAAAGTGGAGCTTCTCATACTAGTGGGGGACTACTTCCAGAAGTCTATCTAAGGAACTTTGAATTGAAAAGTTTTCCTCCACGCACCTCACATTTAGCTGGAGTTTTCCCCAGTTTATCAATATTTTCCTTACACTGGGTGGTCCAGAACTGGATGAAGTATTCTAGATATGATCCAATAAGTGGTATAAGCAGTGGCATCTCTCAGATTGAAGGAGTGTGAGACATGTTTTTACAGTACCACAGAAGTATTAGAAGTCCAGTATATGCCTCACATTCAGGGACAAGCCTGTCCTTTCTCACTTAATTTCCCAATGGACTCACAATTCATAAGAATGTTGACGGAGTTAATTACCTCTTTTGAAAAGAACACAATGCTGACAGGAGCAGAAACATCATAGGATATTTATGGAGATACAGTTAGCAGCCAATGCATCTACTTTTATGTTTTATTTCTTCCTAGTTTTAATCTCCAAGTTCCTGGCAAGACACAATAGTTTGTTAAAACGGTTGTGCATGGAATACACATCGTCACTCTAAATGGATATAATGCACTGCGTTTCACAATTAGTATGATCTTTGATCCTATTTCACAAGAATTTGAGCAGCTCTGAAGTGATGAAATTAGCAGGTTCCACAGATTCTATTAAAATATCTTGTCTACCCACAGGCAAAAATGAAAGTAATTCTTGCCCAACTTTCTTTTCCCATATTACACTTTCCACACACATTAAAGAAAAAAATAACTTATGGCATATCCTACAAATAGCGTGACATTCAGTTTATGATGAGGCAATTGTGAAAATCTCCAAGGTGAAACGACTTTTAAAAGAAAATGGTTTTATCAAAGCTACTTCTAACAGAAATCCACTATTCTCAAGTATTTCAAACTAAGATGTTAAAATATGAGACATCATCAAGAAAACCCTTGAAAACTTCTTTTTTTGCTGTCAGTTGTCCATAATTATTCAATTTCTACATGTTCCAAATCCTTTGGATGACGCAGCAGTCAATCAAGTGAACCCATCTCTTCCAGTGCTTCAATTAGTAAGCTTGTAATTTATATTAGGTTCTTAGCAACAGGCAATTAGACATTTAACTTTGTCTAGGATCATATCTTAAAATCAAGACTAAAGTTCAATATCCTCAACATCTGATCTTGTTCAGTTTTTGCCTCAATGATCCAAGTTAATGGACCATGAGTAAGGTGTTATTTATTGACTTACCTTCCAAAACTCCAGGACTGACACAAAACTACTTTCAACTAGTTCAATTTCTTCTGTCCCTTTTCCATGTAATTTTTTTAGTGCTTTTTAATATTGTGTATTTGATAGAATGAATTTTTTTCTTAGTGAAACAGTAGTCACAGAATCCAGATTTCTGAAAATTGCAAATATATTTTATTTGCCCTCTGCGGCTCTTTGATTTAAACAGAACTTGCAGATAAGCAGCAGCAACATATCTGGTCATTTTTTTCAAAAAAGCATCAGTTATTTTGACTACTACTCCCAGAATGTGAATGTTCAATCAAAACATATATAGTTAGCTATTGAGTTCATTCTTCACTACAGAGCTCTTTGAATAACTATTCAGATAAATGAACAGATGCATAGCTATCTGCCTTTTGTATGCTCATACAGAAAGTCTATTATCCAGAACTCACACTTCATAGTTAAGTTAAATTAATTTTCAATCAAAAACACTCTATATAATTTATGACATACCCAGTTTAATAAATAATTAGTTAATACTCAGAAGTACTGATCACCAAATCATACACACCATTAACGCAATTACAATGATCCATATAAGTCATCTTATTCAGGCCCTTAAAAAGTAAAAACAAAAATATATTTTAAAAATCTGTATTTCTGATGGGCTGATGCCAGACTAGATAGGAAAAAAAAAAACATGCATTAGATTAAAACATCATTAGATTAAAAATTCTTCTAATCATCAGGTATCTTACAATAACAGTCTCTCGAAAATGAAGACAAAGCTACCTTTGTCAAATATGGCAGTGCAATGAACTCTACTTTTGAAAGCACATCTGCGTATGATCTTCTCAATTAAAGAGGAGGAACTGCTGTGCATGGCTGGGAAGGTGATGCACCTCTAGAGGAAAATGTATATATATTTATTTGGCCTTGGTATCTGCTTCACACAGCTCAAGCTATTATGCAGATTATACTACATGATCTTATAGGTCAAGATTAAAAGTGTTTCAACACAATTCAGGCCTATACTTTTTCTGGACATGATAATAAGGCTAGTGATTCATGCTCCTAAATAAGGAGTCCTTAGGAGAGTAACTGATGTTAACAACAAGCTACTGAGAAATATTTCTGCCTCCTTTATGCTAGTAACTACCTTCAATTCCCAGCTCACACCTCTTCCAGCAGTAGTTACTATTTCCCTCTGCACTTTCTAGGAAACCAGGGAACTGAAGTAAGTCTATCATATCTGCAATTCAAACCCATAGGTAATGGACTCTCAGGTTACAGACTTTTCACTACTACATAATATAAATGAAGGGAAGGATGGAGAGAGCTAGAGAGATACAAAGTACCTTTATAAAAAACATTTAAATGTCTCCTCAATTCAGATTATAATTAGCTAGCATGGAAATAAAACTAAAATTCCAACTGAAATGGACTCTGAAAATGAGAGATAACTTACTTGAATCTAAAAAGTTAAAATCATATCTTCCAGAATTCTAATTACCTCAGCACTTAAAAAAATAACCACGCACACACACCAGTCTAACCAATTGTTTCCGCAGCTCATAAAACAGAGACCATATCACCACTGTGTCACAGTCACAGAGCAAATGCATAGTTACCTCAGGTTCCCAAGCTCTCCTTTGAGCTCAGATGCATCAGGGGAACCTACTCAAGTTACGTGTTCGTATATAGAATGTATATAGTCTTCACAGGGAAGAAAAAATATCATTTCCCAGATCAAAACTCCTTCATACATAAATCTCTAGGTCAAATTTGATTAAATATTTTGAGGAACTATTAAAAAAGAGAGAAAGAGGCAAAGCAATGCAGAATGACAGAGGCAGAGAGATGGAAGCAGAGGGGCAACATGTAGGCAACAGACAGAGCAAGCCCATGTGACAGATGATTGAAAGAAGATGACATGTGCTTCAGTGATGGGCACACAAGTCTCAGGAAGCACTGGGACTGCAGCCACACACCCTTGTACCATGCAGATAATAGTTGGTGCCAAGGGAATTGTTGAAAAACAAAAGCCTGCATAACTTAGGGCAGTCTTTAAACCAGAGAACAAGGAGACTGTTTCCTATTTGTACCTCTTTACAGAATACAATCCTCTTGTAGACCTTTGCTTTATTTTCCACAAGATTTCCCAACTTAAGGCAAAGGGAAAAGATTTATATTTGAAGTTATCGTGTGATAATAAAGAGAAAAAAGCTGTACTTAGAAAAAAAGGGAAAAATAATTATATTTCCCTGAAAATGTCAGTACATCCCATCTGAAAAGACAAGTAATTCACCTTGGAGGGTACTACACTCTGGATGGATCATTTCTTTAAACAATTACCTCTGCTAAAAACAACAATGAAATTAGTAAAGCTAGACTTGAATACTAGAATACTATATAGTATATACTGACAGCAAATGATCCTTAGATTAGGAGTATTTTCTGAAATTGTTCTATATTTTTCACTTTCTAGGAGGCTCAAGTGGATGGAACAGAGTCCACCAGGACTTCTCTACCTAGTGTCTGCACAAGAGGAATGCTCTTCAAAGTCGAAAGAGTCCTTTAAGCATTTGGTGAGCACTTTAGAGAAATAACATATACAAACAGCACCCAACAACATGGCCAAAAGGTAAGGCCAGACTTATTACTATAAATGTTAAGTCAATAACAGCATCCTTTATAAAGAAACTCATTCAACTTGCCCTCCTGCATTCCCGCCTCTTTAGGACTTAGTTTCAAACAGAGAGCGTAGCAGGATGATTCTGTCTTTGGCAGACATAATTACTGTGCTCCTTAAACAAACTGTTTGCAAGTCTAAGTATGAAAGTTGCTAAAAAAAAGTAAGAAGGCACGACAAACTACTTGCTAAAAAAGGAGGTTGATGTCTTTAAAAAATGTAATTAAGGCAACATGAGGGAAGGCCTCTCCATGTAGTGAGATTTGCCTGTTGCTCAAACCTGCTACTTTGCAGCTTCCTTAAAATGCAAGAACTAATTTGGTGAATTATGCTATTGCAACGACTAGTTCAGGAACAGATAAGAACTCCATGCTGTATGTGGTTGTTCTGAGATAATTCTAACCCCTCTTTTGTGGAATATGATGAAACAATGTGCTTCTATTTCTCCCTGCAGAGAACACCCTTGCTCTGATGCTGCAACTTTCGGCCACATCATTACTCTTTAAAATACCGTAATTACCAAAAGTCCTCCTTGAGGAGGAAATGCACAGAGCTAAGACAAGGAAATACTTAGATTTGCCCTGCACAGAGAAGGAATTGCCAGAGTTTAACAAAAAAGGCCAGCATAACTATAAATATTTGCTACTCACCTGAAACGCCCTCAGAGTATCCCAGCAAGGATCAGATCTAACAGTGGTGAGAATCAAAATACCTTGTTGAAGAAAATTAATTTACGGCCTTCCTTTACTGGTTCCCTTCCGTTTTCGGTGCCCTCGCTGTTATGTTGAGGGCACTGTTTCCAAGGTTTTCTTTCCTAGTATACTTCCTTACTTTAAAAGTGCAAAACCTCTACACATCACATTTTTAAGAAATTGCAAAGGGCAATCATCAAGGTCTTTACATACACAAAATTGTTTTTAAAATATGTAAAGTAAAATGAAAATAATCTAAAAGAAACAGAGGTATCCTTAAATGTGTAAATTGATACTTAATTCACAGATGTCAAGACAAATTCTTTATGAACAATAGATTTGTACTTTATTGACTAAGCAATCTTTGGTCAGAGTCACATATTTGATAGAATCAAAGAATCATAGAATGCATTGGGTTGGAAGGGACCTTCAAAGGTCATCTAGTCCAACCCTACTGCAATCAGCAGGGAAATCTTTAACTAGGTCAGGATGATCAGAGTCCCATCTTGTTCAAGCCTGGCCTTGAACATCTCCAGGGATGAGGCCTCCACCACCTCTCTGGGCAACCTGTTCTAGTGTTCCAGCACCCTCACAGGAAAGAACTTCTTCTTCCTAACATCTAATCTAAATCTACACTTCTCTAGTTCAAAGACATTTCCCCTCATCCTATTGCTACATGCCCTTGTAAACAGTCCCTCCCCAGCTTTCTTGTAGTTCACCTTCAGGGACCAGAAGGCTGCTATAAGGTCTTCTCAGAACCTTCTCTTCTATTGTTCTTTTTCCCCAAACAGGTAAGTATTTTAAACTCGTACAAGACTGTGATGTATAGCAGATTTTTTTGTTTTGTTTTGGGTTTTTTCATAGTCAAAGATAGCTGCCAGTAAAATTCAAATTTACGCAGGATAAGACACAATATTACAATAACAATATTGAATAATAAAAAACAATATTCAGATAACTGGATTGATCTTTGTCTTTAATTGTTCACATCCAGTTAATAATGACCTAAATTTGGGACACTGCTTTAGCACCCATACATCTGCTGCATTGACTACTTTAAAAATAAACATTTTGAGTTACCCAGCCTTCAGCTGACAAATCTGCTGGTTTCTATAAGTGTGTGAGAAACTGGAAAGTTTGTCTTTTCTCAGAAGATCAAATGCGGGACATAAATTTAGCTTTTTCACCTCAACTGTTCTCCTGCATACAGGGATAATAGATTCCCCATTATGTTAGTGAAAACAAGGGCTGGGAGCTGCTGTTCGAGATTTCTGGCCAGCTGAGGGGGTGATCAAATTCTGAGGAGCCTTTTCTTACCAGTTCAGTGGGGCAATCTCTGTACAGCCGATAATGAACCTCTGTCAGCACCACCTGTCAGAAACTGAGCAGATCTCAGTACAGGATAAGAACAAAGGATGGATTTGAAAAGAAACACTTTTTTAAAGAACAATGTGATGATAAGAAACATTAGTTGGAGATGCTATTTTCTCAGAAAATGTTACCAAGGTGCAATAGGAGAAAGAAAAATAGGGGAAAATTCAAAAGCAGGTTGTTTCTCCCACAGAGCTGAAAGTTGGTGTTATATCGTTGTTCATTTAATGTGCTCCTTGTGCAAAACATAGAGTTTCAAAAACTTAACCTTAGCAAATTATATGGTTGATAATGGGTAAACTGAAATTTCCATCAATCTGATGTTCTTTAGCCAGTGCAGTATTAAAAAAGGTTGGTTTGGGATCTCAGTCAGCAAAGTTAGAGACCTGTACTTGAATTAAAATACCAAATGAAAATACTGAAACTACATTCAGGCAGGTTTTTTTTCCCTCACTCATCTCTCTCTCTCTCTGTCTACTGTTTTTGCCCTTTCTTACATGTGTTTTCCCAGGGGCACCACATCTTAGCTGAGGGGCTCAGCTGTGCCTTGTGGGGGGGTCCTGGATACCGGAACTTGCTTCTGAAGATATATAGTCAGGTTTTGCCCAAAGACAATGGCATGCATCAAGTATTTAAGGCTGCTTGAACTACACTCTCCTCAACTTTGTCATATTGTTTTTGAAAGCTTTCACAGAATTGAGCTCTAACAGACTGATACTTACAAGCAATATTGCTCATATTGAAATATTGTGGAACAGCATTTTAAAACATTTGTTTGAAAATGTGCAATGTGCACTCATATATAGACCATAACTATGCTGTTTTGTTCAGTACTTAGAATTCACAAGACGTACTACCTGAAATATAAAACCAAACCTATATGAGCTGTGTTTGTGAAGTCCTAGGGCCTGAGCTGTGGCCCTGATTTGGAGTTGGCCTGTGGTTGAGTCACAACCTAGCAGAATGTTTTGTTTCCCCACTAGTTTTATGTTCCAGAGGCAGAACCTGGCCCACCTGTGTCTCCATGGCTCCTCCCTCACCCAGGTGGTTGTGGTTGGGGCAGTGGGCAAGGCCAGGATTATATCAACCAGGAGCTGATCAACTGGAAGAGCTTTCTGTTGGGTGTGGCTTCTGTTGGGGCTGGTTGCATCTTGCTGAGATCTTTCAGTGGTGCTCTTCCATGTGAGGGGCCAGTGAGGGAGCCATCTCTGTCTGTTGTTTCCAACAGGTAATGCTAGCACTACAGTGAGCAGGGGAGGAGCTGGGCCCACAGGAACTTATGCAGGACTGTCTGAAAGAAGACTTCTGAGGGGATGTTGCTGAGTTCAGCGTTGGCCTGTGTGATCAGGCAACTGATGGCAGCATAAAATGATGGCTGAATGAGCACAACAGTTTCTAAGCCGCAAGAACAGTTGGAATTTTGAATTATACTGTAAAAGGTCAATAGAATTAATAATTACAGCTGTAACTATGTATGAAAAATTGTAATTAAGCCTTTTCTAAAAAATAATTGAAGTAGTCTATAGAAAAACAAATGAAAGCCTTGCTACTGGATGCAGAAATAATTTTTAGACATGCTTTCCCAAAAAGAAGTCACACCCCATGGTTTTCTATGGATCCACATTTATTTTCTGTTCTTCAGTGCACTATTATTCAGTGTGTGAATTGCTATATAGATGGAAAGTTAGTTATGTATACTTTACATCATATTGTTCATCTTTTATCACTTAGCTGTTATTAAAGATCAATAAGTTTCAGACAAGGCAAGCACAATGCCAAAGAAGAGTCAAAACACTGACAACATGACTTATGCTTCACATCTGAGATCACTTCAGAACCTCTCTCAAGATGTTAGTCTTCCTGCTTACTGAAGATAGACAAAAACTTTAGCCTACTGGAAAATCAAGAACTCCATCTAGTCATCAAAGAGTTTAAAAATATCCTCAGCTATTTTTCATTGAAAGCCCAAAGACAGAAAATCTAAAGTAATCCCTTTGAAATAACAAATACACCCTCCAATTTGTCCATAGCTTGCTATCACATTCCTTCAAGGCTCTCTCTTAAGGTGATTCTGAGATTCCAGTTGTCCAGTTCAACTGGCTTCACAGCCAAGCTGATTTATGAGCCCCTCTCCCAGACCTTTCAGGATGTTTTACATTTAACATCAAATCTCCCTTGAAATGCTTAACTGCCTGCTAACTAGTTATGTTTTAAAAGCCTTAAATTTTTTTCAGGTGTTTTCAAACAACCCAGAGACCAAGACCTTTATTAATCCCCATTTCCTGACTTCCACAAGGCAGCGTCTGGTTTTGGATGACTTTTTTTCTCTTCCTTTCTAAACAAACATCCCTTTTCCATATCCTGTGCACCTATCCCACATCTTGTATTAGCTTCTACAGAAACAAAAATTCCCAGAAAGCTTATATTTAGATCAGAAATATTATTTTCTACCTTAAAATGCCCAGAAAGTGCAATAACTTATGTCAATCCTCAAAAAAACTCAAACAAACAATCCATCCCCATTCTGGACTCCCAAACTACCTGTAAGGATTCAATCAACTCCAGCTTCAGTGGGATTTACTGCTCTTCATCACTGTAGGATCTAGGGACTAGCAAAGTTTCTCAGTCAACTGCAGAATAGATCTGTTTACTCTTTGACAACCACTACAGTTTTCCAATAGAAGACATGGAAGGAATAATTAGTTCTTCTAGTTTTCTGGATTATTCTCTTTATCAGCTACTGCAAATGAAGAGCAAATGGAAGAAAGAAAAAAGTCTTGCTTCTCTTTTGCCTGCTTGCCTCTAAATTCAGTTGAAACCATGAGGGAACAAACACTCTTCACACATCAAAGAGCAACTAGATGTGACTATCTAACAAAATGCTGATGTAAAGCCAAATGCACTATGGCTGATAAACCTACTTCTAGAAAGGGGCCAGGCCTCCATCAGCTCCAAATTAAAGGTTCCCAAACTAACATTTTGTAAATAGCTGATGAGGTAAACAAGAGAACAAGCAAAATTTAGATCCCTCTGAGGCTTAAGTAGCAGCAGAAGGCAAATTCACAATTTGTTAAAGAAATGCTGAGGAATTTGACAGAAAATACAACCACGTCTACATATTGCTTCAGCTACATTTATGCAACACTTTTTCTGCACTTTATATATTAAAAAAATATAACTACATGACCTCATCTCAGGATCTTTTACATGTTTACTCAGAGTAGTCCTTAAAATTCATATTGAGCTAGAAGGTATTAAAAACCAGAACTAAATCACAGACTCATGCTATACATGAAGCACCAAATTCTATTTCCTCATAAAACAAACTAAATCTGAATGGACTGCAATAAAAAAAATAGTAAGAAACTTTCCAGTTCATAGAAGATTAATCTAAGTGAACATTAAGCACTGGGACAAATAAGTGTTAAACGAATTAATCAAACTTGAAATTTCCTCCAGAAATGACAAATTCTAATAGTCTGAAGGGCACTGTCAAGAATTTTTATTAACCTATATAATGAAATGAGAAGTGGCAGCTCCTTAAGAAATGTTTCTTCATCAAGCAGTTTTGTACAGCAAGGATGCACCACGAGGGACACGGTTTAAGCTTTTTTGGTGTATTTCATTTCCATAGCTTTTCTGTAGCTTCCTTAAATATCCATCTGGATACATCTATTATCAACGTGTCTATGACTGGCTTATAAGCAATAAAACATTGCCAAATTAACAGATTTTGTATAGCAAATTTTGTTACATTGCAACACATTTCCTTACAAAATGGTTAGATAAAACACCACAGTGAAGCATAATATAGTAACAAGAGATGTTGAAAAAATTACAGTGAATAATTACAAAAAATCAAAGCTATGATGTGTAAGTGAATGACATTTTAGTATATCACGTGTATAGCTCAGCATACCTACATAAGTGTTTATCTTATTCCGTGCCTCTGATACTGAGCTGATGTTTTCAGCTGTAACTAAGCAGGCAGCTTGATTCTGGCACTGACTTGTAAGGTTCTGGAACTTAACCCCTTAACCAATACCATCAGCCATCATTGGCCCACGGATAACCTCATCTGGCAAGATCATGCATGGTTAAGTTCAACAGAAAGATAATTTATTTTTTAAACACTTGTATATAGTCAGTTGGAAGTTTCACATAAGATTCATTAAACAGATAAAGATCTAACAATTGGTAATTTGAAAAATAAAAGGTTTATTTGGAGGAGTGAACTTAATTTCCAAGATGAAGCATAGACTAGCATGTTCTCATCCAGCAAAATAGGAGCAGAAACTACAAGAATCATATTAGGAGAGAAAGACAAATCAGTACTTTCACCGTATCTTTCTCTACATGACTGGATTTTAGGAGCCACATAACCTGGCAAGATCCAATTAGAGCCAAGCCATTACTGAAGGAGAAAGGCACAGGGAGAGTGCTCAGTACTTCCAACCTAAATCTCCGCTCTGGAAAAAGGATTTGCTGGCAAATTATGGTTTTGGGGTGGACAAGCAACAGCATGATGCATTTCATAGGTAAAGTCTAAAAATCCAGCCTTTCCTTGAGACCCTACATGATGTATAAGAGCATGTATGCCTTTTGGATTAGGGTAAGGGTTTGGTGACAGTTAAAGTGCAGAGAGACAGTGGTTGTAGGGCTGAGAAGGCCCTGCCAAGGAAGGCATGGGCTACCAAAAGCTTTCAGTCCTTACCACTTTTGTGTAGGAGCCATAAATGGAGGTCCATGCTGGACAAGGTTCAGTCTAGGTTTATGGCTACAGTTAGTTTTTGGAGAGAGAAAGCACAGAGCCCCAGGGATTGCAAATGGGCTGCCAAAGGAAGGAGAGTGTTGTGAAAACATTTCAATCCTGCCCCCTGTTTTTGTTGGAGCCATAGCTGCTCATATCTTCCACCTATAATGGCAAAGCAGATCAAGAAGAGATGGGGAAGAAAAAAAAAACAAACACAACAACAAAAAAACAAACTAGCTTTGTATCCTGAGCTTTTAAGAACTGGAGCTGTAATTCTGTTCACGTTACTACCATACCTCTGTAGCAACTGCAACTAAAGATAACAACACCATCTCAACAAGCAGCCCAGACTGCAACTCTATTAAATGAAAGTTTAAAGTCTTTTGTTGAACTGGGTCACCATTACCAGCAATCAATTTTTCTCCCACAAGATGTCAACATTACCTCCCTGGCTTTCAAGCTCCTCAGACATTAGAATTACACTATTTTGCTTTGCCTAGGCTGTTAAAACTCTGCCCCAAAGACTGGATCTGTTCCAAAGACCTGGTCTCCTATATGTTCAGTAAGTAATCAAGTTCCACCTTACAGAAAAGGTTAACAGTTAGAAATGTATTTTGCCTTTGAAAGGAACATTGTAGCCAAAAGCTTTGAGACTTAATTTGAAGACACCAAGAACTGAAGAATAGCTGTCTCATCCACATGACAAACAGGTGGCCAAATTTTAGTGTTTTAGCTCAGATTAGGAGTGATCTTTTGAATATTTCCTAATGATCGCTACACACAGCAGCCTTGAAGAGTACATACCATAGTCTTTTTGTCTGAAACTGTACTAGAAAATGCACTCTATTAGTGGATCTTCAGAACTCAAAACCTTAGTTTCCTTTTTGATCTTGTCTTTGCACGTAACAGCTACCATCTAAGAAAGTTCAGACAAGATGGTCAAAGTTTCCCTCTCAAATACATAACACAAGTGTCTTTAATTATTACTTTCCTATGAAATATTAAAGACACTAACACAGATAAAGTTTTGCACCTAGGAAAAGTAGTAGTTAGATCCAGTATTTGAATAACTCTTTTCATTATTATTAGACAGATTCAAGAACAAAAAACCCAGAATGTACCAGGAAGGTACAAGTTTTAATTGATCAAAGGTTCTTTAACTTCTTATAGACACACTTTTCATGATAAAATATGATGACTTATTAAGACCAGTTCTAGATAAACCAGAAATCGGTCACAGGATAATTAGAAAATTCAGGTCATTTCCTGTAAACTTGCCATATACAGTATTTGTGTTCACCCTTCAATGGATTATTCAGACTGCTCTTTTTCCTAAATCCTTCAGGATATTGTACAAATATGAGGATGGAAGAGACATATTGGTTACTAAAACAATGGGCCTCACACACATTGAGAAAAAAAGAGCTGTAATATGCAATAAGTTTAAGTTTTATCATTTGCTATCCCTTATGAACAGTAACACATCCTTAGGTCAGACAAGCATTAAAAAGACTAGCCACTTTTAAGACGGAGATGTTTCTGTTCCAATATCAAAGCTACATTTCTTTTCTCTTCATGTTCCAGTTCTACAGAAACCAGAGTTATTGGTTTATGTTCACTTAATGCATGATTCAATACAACAGCCCCCACAGGGGGCTGACAGGTATACCCAGAACTTCAACACAGGTAGTAAGAGATACTAACAGTGCAAACTCTAAAATTGAAATAAGAATGGAATTAACCAAGAACCAAAAGAGAAAAGCAATTATTTCTTCCTCCCCCCTCACAAGGCAGATATTATTCCCTTGGAAAGATGCTAAATGCTTATTTCACTCTGAATTGTTCCTGCATTTCTTATGAATTTGTTACATAGCTTTCCCTGTTGGAAGAATAGTCTCAGAGCAACTACTCAGACCTGCAAGTACTCATTGTATGGAGGAACATGAATCAGCTACAAGGCAGAGCCAGGAGAAGTACCTGTTTACAAAGTCCCATGGTAGCCAGAGAAGCTGAGCTGGAAAGGCTGGCACTGCTCCCCTGGGCTCCTCTCAGCTGCATGTTCTGAGTCAGCTGAAAGATCTGCACAAAACCAGCCACTTGCTTCTCTCCCCTTCCTTTCCTGTTCTTAAACAGGAAAGATTCTGTTATACTACAGTCCATTGATAGTCTGAGAGAGTAGAGAAAATTCCTTTTGTACTAATGTTGCTGTTTTGTGCAGCCAGCAGACCTTCTGTACATTGATTTAATTTAGTTTTTCAGGTCTAAATTACAGGATATTAAGTAAAGAATAGCAAACAGCTCACGGGAGATCACAGTCAGGCTCTCAATAGAAATAGCTGATATTTATATAGTGATATTTAGTACAATATGTACAGCTCAGTACAGTATGAGCTAATGGAGTCTGACTCCATTTTATTCCATGGATTTTCTCTACTGATCAAGGGTATTGGTCAGACCTGTTACACTAGAAATTGTATTAATGATTTCCTCATGATGCTTCAAGGAAACCAAAACAACAACAACAAGGAATACTTAGTAAAAGGTAATTTATATTACTTTATCATTACGTGGAAAATCAGCTCACTTCTGCTCTCAAGGTAAGATGCAGCTTTTTTTGAAAGTCCCAACATACAAGTCAGCAGTGACTCAAAGAACAAAGCCTACAAAACCTGAAATGAAGTAAGCAAGGGGAATAGAGAAAAGGCTTTCAATTCTAAAATATTCAGTATTTTAGTATAGTCAGAGAGATAAGTTATTGAACTAGGGCCTGAAACAGAACAGAAACTCTTCAGAAGATGAAACTTCTTTCAGAAAGGGCTCTTGCAGAATGAGGACTTCAGAGTTTTCTCTTTTGCCATTAGCTGTATAATTTATGGAAATTGAATGGATTTTATATAAATAATTATTTTAGTCTGCTAATGCATGACTTTATTCTGCTTAATATATGCTGACATTTCTACAGTACAAAATATCATGACATAAAATATCAACCTATATTAATATTGTCAGATACCAGCTTGATACACACACAGATATTCTCAATCAATTTCAGTACCCCAGCTGAAGTGGCCAATAAGCCTTTCAGGCAAAATACAGAATATTTACCAAAAAAAAAAAAAAAATAAAATAAAAAAAGCAATATTAATTAGCAGAGTAGTTCACCTGTTATTTGTTTTCACGTTTATCCCATTTTTACTTCCCACTCTACTAGGCACAGACATGTACTATTTATCTAGAAATCACCATTGCAGTACAGCCTTAAATATCAGATTCCTTTATTATGTTTCAAGTACAAACATTTAGAAAAGTATGTTCTATGCTTTTAGTTATTTCCAGTTTAAACTATTACATAGTAGAAAAGAGATACGAGTACAGATGCAAGAGGCAGTGCCTTTCTTTATACAAAGCTAGGTGATGGAGAGGTGGAAAATAAAGTACAAGCAATAGCTACATTTTTAAAGATTCTGGAATTAGGTATTTTTGCCTTACAAAGCCTCTCATCAGTCAGTCTAAAGGGGGTAATTTTAGACATCACAGAGAGTAAATAAGCTACCTCTGCCCTTGAGATATAAATAAAAAACTGTTCTGGAGATTTCACCACATTAGACTATAGTTGCACTACATCTGGATCAAATATTTCAAGCCAGGTCTGGATGCACTCAGTCAATTTCTAAGCAGCGTGAAAAATTGAAATGGTAACATTTAGTTTATTAATTCTGTATAAACACGTAACAGAGGTGATTTTAGGATATGAATGAAAAATTTCGCAAAGGTGACCTGTCTTATCAATTGTCTCATCACAAAATCTTCCATAACCCTCACAGCAAGAAAATATAAGTCACAGAAGACAACCACAAACTAGAGTTGCATTACAAGAAATACTACATAAAATTCTAACTATAATGACACTACAGATTATTATCTCTCTATTCCAGTTATCCAACTGTCTGTTTTTTCCTCTAAGATCTGCTAATATCAGCCAATTTGAATAAATTTTTGAAGCATAGGTAATCATTGTTCTTTTGTGAACTAACTACCCAGCTCTTAAATATTTCATTTGTGGCATATACATGCCACTAGAAACAACATACAAAGTCAACAATAGACACCTTCCACCTCTTCACCCCACACATATGAAGGTTACACACATACATAGCAAGGCACATTTTGCCTTTCCCGCAGTGATATTTGCCTTTGTTTTATATATTATGAGTTAGAGGATAGGAGTAATTAAATTTGTATTTTAAGATAATCTGCAATTCTGAATTTCTTGAAGAAGGAACAATTTTCTGAAAGGTAATCTTTACACTCTCTTAAGCAGTCACAGTCATAACACAAAAGAAAAAAAAAGCCCTTTTTTTTTTTTTTTTTACCTCTCCTAAAATGAAAATATCATCTTTAAAGAATGCATAAGCAGGTTTAAGGAAATTATGTTAGTTTTTACTTTAATACCAAATGTAGAAAAATCATATTCTGTGAGAAGAACTATTAAACTAAATAACTATTATTTTAAAGTTTACTTCTTAATAGTTTCTTCCAATCTTCCAGCACTTGTGAAAGGAGCAGCAACATTGACTAATCAAGATAAGGTCTAGCTGAATAGTGTACTGAAGTGAGAGGTTTCAACACAAGTCTGCCTACATTAGGAGGTGGAGCTCCACTCACTAATTCTTCTGACACTTAGAGGCAGACACACGTCCCTAAAAGGTACAAAGGTAGTGGAATAGCATCATGCCCAGGTGCACTCTACCTATTCCATACAGCCAGCCAGCTTACATCTCCTGGACCTTGAATCCATGGTGACTTTCCATTCCTTGAAGACAGTAATAAAATGGATGGCTGGAGGCAGAAAACAATAACAGTTCAGCTAGTCTGAGTAATGCTGTATCACTGAGCCTGCAAGCCCCACAACATCAGCTCAGGACTATCTTCTACAGTCCACCTCACTCCTCACCACTGGCTTCATCCACAGTCCTTCCTCCTACCACCACTCCAGGACATTACCCAACAAGATTCCCCTGTTTAGTCCCCCAGAGGGGCCAAAGAGACCGATGACTACAGCAGGATCTCAAGAGGAGGGAAAAAGGATGCAGCTGCTTTGTGGGCCTGGAGACGAGGAGAATTAAAGATCAAAGTACAATCGTGAGAGGGTCAGGAACCAGAACTGTTTCACTCTGGAGAGAGATATGACAATCACATGAAAAAGTATTGAAGAGGTCTTATTCCAGGTGTCCTGTTGTCAAATTAACTCCTTAGTTGATAAATAATGCTTGTATAGAGCACCAAGTAAGAAAAAAAATATTTTATGGTTTTTTAATCCACCATGAAGTAAAACACTAAGACATACAAACCAAAGTGCAGTCACCATCTTAACCATTCTCATTTTCAAACAAAAATAATAGTTACATAGCGGCTTTCTTGAGCTGTGCTCTTGATTGATGGACTACATGGATTAAAAGTCTATTCTCTTCCTCTGGAAATAGAAATGTTTATTTTGCAGTGACTGTGGTTTCTAGCCCTCACAGCTGAAAGCTTAGAGTGATGATTGCCCCAAATGAAATATGTCCATTTCTTCCCCTCAAATTTCTCATCTTATGGGTCTGTAAAACTTTATTATTCCCTGCCAAATAATGTAAGTGTTCATATATAAGCGTTAAGTGCTTACCACAGCTTTAGAGATTTCACATAGGGCTCTTTTCAACAGTTTGTTTTTAGCATCACTATCAAGAATAAGGTTTAGAATTGACAGAAAGAACAAACCCCTAGAAAATACATTAACAGTCCTGTAAAAGCATTAATGCAGCATTAACTGGTCATACTCAGTTAATAAGAGGCAAGTCTCATTTTATTTAGACCTCTAAATGTACAGTCAGTGACTTCAATCCTTCTAAGCTGTCACAAGTACAACCAACTGCATAGAAGCCAAAACTTTCATATCTCTAGTCTTCAACTATTTTGTTTCAGTCAAAAAATTACATATATGACCTTGAATTAGTATTCAGACAGGAGTTTCTGTTTTGGAAGAATGATTCATTTTGGTAATTGATCCCATACAGAGCTATGACTGACATACCAACCTAACTGCACAACCATTTATACACATTGCTTAGTTTTCATCTAAAAAAGAAATAGAAATATGGTGATAATGGACTATTTCAAGATGCAGAAGGAAAAGAAAAAGAGCACTTAGTTTAACTGAAACTTAAAGAAACCACTTTAGAAACCACTTTAAAGCTACATAACTTGTAAAATCCAACAATTTTATATCATTATTGGAACTTCAATACAGGCTATAGCATCAATAATACTTGTCAGAAATATTTATAACTGCCTACACTTCCTTAAAAACATTTTATTGTATCAGTCTTTTCAAATTAACATTCCTATGGTTGTGGGGGCACCTAGTGGCAAACTAAACCTGTTTATGTATAAAGTAGCTGATCATCAATTACCAGAAATCTGTATTCTTTTACTTTCAGAGAACTATTCTCTTACTTGCATAGCAAACAAGATGAATTTCAACACAAAGTAACATCAAGAAATAACAACTGCACATAACACACTTGAAATTCCACCAACTCCACTCCCGCTTCCTTAGACTGACATGTGCCTACAGGAGCTAAAATAAACCTTTGGAAATAAAAACCCTTTTTATCCTGTATGCCCTGTCAAAGACCATTACTCTCTGGCAAGCTTCTTTTAGACTTTCCACATAAGAAGAGTTTAATGCTTAATACCAAATTTACTTATTGGAAGATGCTTCAAGTTACACTGGATTTTGATTTAGCAGAGGGATATGACAACGTAGTGAAATCACAACACAAGCAGAACACAGCATTTCACCTTTCAGGTGGGCCACAATACAAATATGATTTCTATTACTGGTCTTTACATTCTCACTATCATGGCACTGGGTATGCCTAGTCACCAGGAGGGAATACTTTTGAATCCAGCACAAGCCCACTGCTATCTTCAAAGTTCATTCTGTTGACTGTTCAGTTTTTATACTCTATTGAGCAACTTACATGCTTCCTCCATGCTGGTCTGGCTAGCTCAGGGAAATATTTACATTCTTAATTAACTTGGGAAGAAAAATAAAATAAAATATAAAAATCAATTACACAACCAGTTGATCCACTCAACCAATACAGTCAGCTTATACAAAACAAGGCACACCCTCCGGTTGCCTTCATATTGACCTAAATTCAGCTTTCTTTGCAGTAGAAAAATGATCACTCCTGGATATCTTCCCTGAGATACATGAGCCAATTACCTGTGCCCACCACCTCTGAGCAGTCTTCCACAGTGGCAGGGTTGCTGATCAGTCACATCATCATCTCATTTTCTTTACCTTCATCAGAAAGGGCCCATGCAGGGACAGATTGCCAATTATGTCAAAGCTGTGCTCAGATACAGAGAGGAGGAGACCATCTGGAAAATAGTTTCCTCTCCTTCATCCCAAGCTGTGCAACATAATATATGCACTAGTTACAAAGGCTGGGAGAAGAGATTGCCATTTGCAAAAGTTTCCTACAAATGAACACCTTGGCCATAGCAACAAAAAAAATTGCTTTCAGCATAAATCACGTTTGGTGTTCCCCTGTGATGAAGCAATATTCTTGCTGCCTAGATGAGAGCCCATTTTTAGTACCCTAAACACCACAAAGGACCTCTGTCTGTATTTGAGGCAGCTTTTTTTCCCTCTTACTGACATTAGCATAAGGTATTTTCTTCTGGCAACCTGGCACTAGATTTCCACACAGGTTATTAGCATATTTAGATCTTATAAACTATTTCTTCAATTCAAAAATGAAATGTTTTATATGAACATTTGGGATATGTGGGATTCTGTATGTTTTATGGTTTGTTTCTGCTATTCAAACTATACCCAGTTTTCCAATAAGCCTCCTAAGTTGTCTTCCTTAAGGCTTTCTCCCTGATGTGTTGCCCAGATTCTTCTGCCAAATTGCTTTTCCTTTCTTTGTTTCTGCCCAAGACCCATATGAAGAAAAATGTCCAGGGCTTCTTCAGGCAAGCAGCCTCGCTAAGCCTTCATTCTGAGCGCGAAATCCTAATGTTTCTCAGAGAGACATCATCTAAGGATGTTTTACTTGTGTGGTGAACCAACCACATGATTTTTCTGTCTTATTAAAACAGTGAGCAAAAAAACTCGATTTCCCATAAATCTATTCTGCATAAATCCTCCAGGAAGATGGAAGCGTGATAACGCCAGCCATAAATATCGAAAAAGAAAACAAACTCTCTCTTTTCTGCCTCACTGCACAAAGGAAGCACATTGCTCCTGCTGAGCGCACCCCCCCCCTCCCTCCGCCGCTGCCGGAGAGGAGCGAGGAGGAGGGGG
>VZZY01011611.1:24621-60538 GCA_013400335.1 Eurystomus gularis
GCCGTTCCATGGAGACCATCGCCAAACGCCGAAAGGACACATGCACGCACACACACGCACCATCCACACATACAGGTCGTTTTTTGACATAATTAAGTCCTTATTTGCCCTTATCTCTCGGTGGGTGAGAGAGGGAGTGAATGGGTGGGCGTGGTGTTCTTTAATACCGTAATATTTCCGTAGAGTAAATAGGGTTTTATTAGAATGTGTTTGGTAGTAAACTTGTTGGATATTCATTCGGTCTCCGTGTCTGCTTGCGAGCCTGGTGGGGAGATGTCCCAGTTTGCCCTCAACCCTTCTCCCTTTGGGAGGTGGTCGGACCTCTGCGCGCCCGACCGCGACAACTTGCTTCTCCCAGATGAGGAGCTTAGCACTAACTTTTGATGTGCAGGTTATTTGGAAGCACGTTCTGGGTGCCAAGGACACTGACACTTCAATTATTAACATTTTACCAACACCTGTACAGCTGCCCAGAAGCCTCATGCTCTAGCCATATCATTACTGCACTAATTCATGAATGCAAACTTAACCAGGCTTTTTGAAGGGTTTTTTTTTGTTTATTTTACCTAGATATATCTAGCAGCAAGTAATATGTCCATTCCATCTCCACTGGGCTGTGCAGATGCTGAACACAGTCTTCAAGGCTGGTATTACACACTGCAGCTGCTCTCTAGGGAATGAGAGAAACAAAAACAACAAGGACAAGACAAAACAAAACAAAAACCCACACACAAAAAACCACAACAGATTCTTCTATGGGAATGCCACACAATTTCTCATGCTTAGGGACAGAAAAAAACAAGACAAACTTACAGTTTAAATCCAAACACCTCTCATATGATTCTGTACTAATACCTCCAAGCATCCACCTCCAAAAGCCAGAGGTTTCCCTAGGACTCAGTAACCACCTCGCAGGAGCCAGAAAGCTCTGGCTACTCAACCTGCTCCTCACAAGCAAGAAGGAACACTAAACCTACTATCCTCAATTACCTCATGTTGCTCAGTCACCAGCATCATTTTGACTAACAACTCTTATCTGCTGGATTTCATCATCAGCTACCTCGAAAGTTCACTGAACTCATTATAGAGAGCAGATAGGAATCATTGTTCATCTTCATGTCAGAAATTTTGTGCAACTATGATGTTGCATTGTAAGTTTATCTCTCCAGAATACTGCACATTTTCATGTCTCTCCTAAGCCTGCTTTATTGAAGAAATATTTTCTCAAAGAGCTATCAGCATTTATCTATGTATAGAAATCATTGATTTTTTTGTCCAAGTTATTCTATCAAACTGTCTCTCACCATTATAATGAAGTATTACAGAGTAGCTATAAAACAATGAGGAGTAAACAGCCCTCTGAAATTCTGGTGTGGTCTTGCAGCTTTATCTAGTACCTTTCTAGAAAAACTAACTATGCTCAAGACTGCTTAAAATTACAAAGTCAGTCTTTTCCAGACCGCATTAGGATAGCATAATTGAGTAAACCTATTAACATAAACAAACACAGGAAGAGATTAGTCAATTAGTCAACTTGATTTTCACTGCTTATACAGCTGTAAGGCAATAATTTCCATGCATGGATGGAATAACTAAGATATGTACAGCTAGAGAGGGACAGACATTAAATGTACAAAATACAAATATTTGCATGAAGATTTTACTTTAGTTTATATTTATAAAGACATTGCATTGCCTTATCTGTGGCAACTAATCTCTATTGTATCACTATTGTAGTGCTGAAAAGATAGCACTATTTTAAAAGTGAACTGAAAAATACTTGGTGTACAATTTAAGTATTAGAATTAACTCTTTCTCAGACTATTTGCATCAGAGACGATATCCTTTCACAATGGAAACAGAGAAGGATCATTTTTATCTACAATAGTGCACAAGTGTGGAAAATCACAGGAAATGAAAAGTATAAAACAGATCAATAAACTCAGAAAATTTAATTATATACTACAGAAATTTCAAATGTATCCACAGGACCTCTTTCCAGTATTGCTAAAGAGTATTTTGTCATTGTTACCTTTTAATCTTTTCTTGACTATATCCAGATACCATTCCTCTGTTTAAGTTACACATCTCCTATATACCATCTGTATTGTGCACATGTTATGGTCTTATCATTGCAGAACAGAAAGCATACGAGACAAAGTTAACTTTCCTCATTCAACACTAGGATACCATGATTCATGAAGACCAGAGAGCAAGAAGGAGTCCTATTAAGACTGGTTTTCAGCACTGAGGAGCTACTCTCCTACCTTCATTCACACATGGATCAGGTCAAATCCTTTTGTCCAGTCTCTCAGTTTTATAACATCCTTCTTGAAGCCCTTGCCACTGGCATTGCATTTGGCTGCCCAACACAGTATCTATTGCACTTTCTGCAATAAATCTAGCAGACTTTATTCCTGGGGGGGGGGACTTCTACCTGCATATTGAACTAAAACTTAACTAGGTTTTGGAAGCTTATATTCATTTATTTTCTCTTTTGAAGCAACGCTTAGGATTGTTCTTCTCTTACCCAGCTGTACACCTACTAGGTTAGCTACCAATACATGAAAAATAACTAAGCATACCAAGAGAACAGGAATAGGCTGACCTGGGGTGCTCTGCACCTTCATTAATACATACTCCCAGTACAAACTGACCTTTTGGTTGCCGGCAAGTCATTAAGCTTCTTCCCTTTATCCTCACCTGGGCATGGTGAGGCTTCATCCCTTTATAAGGGTCTTTCTAAGCCTGTTGACATCCTTTTCACATAGCATTCAGAGGTAGGCACACAGCAAGCCTTCAGCTGTTTGCCTCTTGGCAAACTTGCCAACTGCTCTTCCAAAGTGCAGGACTGCTACTAAAGAAATGTTCATTGCTCCCAGGAGCTAAACACTCCCTGAGCTTCCCTGTCCTTCAAATGAAGGAGTTCTTCCTTCTGCCCTTCCTGAGTAAAACTGATGTGCAGACTACCGTTAACTACATTACCATCACTCAGCTACTGCTTTTTATCATTGCCTGAACAAGCTTTATATTTCCCCTTAGAGGGTTCATTAACTCAGAGACAGGGGAGCCTAGTTCCAGCTATCACTCATCTTACCTAAACATCTTCCAAAAAATGATCACAGTTTTGCCATTTAAATTAATTATAATTTAACAGTTAACATAATTAACAGAGACACAAGCAATTTACTGCCAGAAGAAGAGCTGATATTTCAGTTTCCACACTTTCCTTTCTGGGCTGAGTTAAGCATCGCCCACAAACAGCCTGCCTGATTCTGAAATGTCTTCCAGACTAACACGGTTCACTCTGCAGGGGTTATCTGTGTGATCTTAAAATAAGTGTTGAGAGTTTCCATAAGTTTGATGTGAACCAGAGGCCAGCCTTCAGTCTTCTGCTGCTTTTCTCCCACCAACACAGACCTTTTCTATTCAGCAAATATCCGAAGTCCACCAACTTATAAACTATGTGCTTATGCATCACATTGTCTTCTTCTTATAGCAACTTTTCCTTCTGGCACTCTGCTTGCATGGAAATGGCCAGGATATAAGATACAAAAAGCAAATGTGAAAAGATTGAAAAGTATTATTTCAGGAAAGAAGTAGAGAACATGAGCTAAGATCCCTTTCATTTAAGCATGTTGTGAGAGGACAGGTAGAATTGTGGAAAACTACTGTCAACAGTGCAACCCGGGAGCAGAAAATGAAAATTCCTAACAAAAGATGCTATTCCAAGCAAGTTTTCTGTAAATGCAGACCAATGGGAGATTATGGAAGTGACACAGGCATAACCATGCCTGTTATGCCTCTAATCCCAAAGAGGATTAGAAGTATCAGGTTGGACAAAGCACGTATTCATATCCAGAGGAGAAAAGTCTGCAGTCAGTCATGAAAAAGGTGTGCATGTATCTGGCAGAGGAAGAAAATGCTTCCGATTTCTTGCTTATAATCTACTTTTTTGTCAAAAACTCAGACAGCCAGAGGGGTAGTTACTGGTTTGCAAATGAAGACAAAATGACAAGAGCTGCCTAAATTTGAAACCACCTGACATATTCCCAGATTACATTTTATAAAATTTATGTGAGAATTTCTCTTGACTGCCATTAACTTTCTGACTCCATTGAAAAGGTGTAGGTTAGGAGATAATCTGCTACAAGAGAGTAAAGGTAAAACATTAACCTCTGTGTCTTTAATTTGCTGACATTTAACTGCATCTCTATATGTTTTCCTAACTATAGAATGGAGAACTATTCAAAATGGTGTGGTTAAACTTGCATATGTGAGAGCAGTATTAGAATTTATGCTATTGGGTAAAACCTAAACGCCTAAACCCAAAAGTCTAAATGGAATTATGTTATTCATAGATGTTAGAAGAGCAACACATAACCTTAAGTTAAAAGTGCCTTAGAAAAAAAGACGCCTTATTAAGGATACTTTTTTCACTAATTGAAGTGAAGAGGGAGGCAGGAGATAAGGAAAAATAAGTGGTGACTTTTTTTCCAGTAAATATTACATTTTTAAGGAAAAGTAAACCCACCAGTTTTCAGTTTTTAAAAATGAGTATATCCATAGATTACTCTTTTGTTTTCAACTCATTTTGAAATAAAGAAATTCTCAAAGTGACATGTTTTATTTTGCTCAGAAATATCATTTCATCATCAAACAAAGCTGTGACAAGTCTTCTTAACACAGGCCTAGATCCTGCAAAGATTTATGTACATGCTTTCAGTTACAACATTTGGCTATACTCCTTGAGTTTGATAAACCTTTTCAATATCTAAGATTTTCTGTGTCTACAAAGAGTACATATATCAGTGTGTGTGTGTGTAAACTCAGTCTTCTTACATTTTTAAATTTGTTGCCTCTCACCAACATTGATCTTTCCAATTCTAAAGCTGGTTAAGCCTATACTTCAGTTTGTTTATGCCCCATAAAACATTTCCAGAAAACCTTATGTAAATCAGAGAAAAAGCTGGCAAATGAAAGATAATTTCTCTAACACTGATGATGATCTAAGAATACTACTATGAGCATAACAGTAGGATTAAACAATGTCTTTCTGAGTAAATTCAGCAGTCAAATAATTCTGTCTCAGACCTAAAGCTGCAGCCTCCTTAGTTATTTATAAAAGAAGAAATAAAAAGCCAAACACAAAGACTTTTTTGTCCTGGTTTTTGCAGTAAAATATGGATCTAAGAAAGTTACTTTTTGCCTTATATTTCAGATACATATTAGTTTTCTTTAAAAGTTGATTTCATGTAACTCACTTGGCATTTGTAACAAAATAATTAGAGTGCAGACTTCCATGTAAAAAAAAAAGGTGTTTTAATAGTATCCCATTTGACCACCTAAATACGCTTTTGGCAATATTCCTTCACTCAGAAAAAAAAAAAAGAAAGAACACAAGATACAGTAGGGTTGACAAGTTATACAGTTTACACTGTATCTTAGTACATTCTTCATTCATATAGTTTATCATTAAAGAAAGCTGATGAGTAACATTTTGTTATAACTTACTAAATTTTTCAAGGTTAGGCTTTAATTCACGACTCCTCACTATCATGTGACTTATGTCTTATAAAACAGTGCTCTATTAAATCTCCTCTTTCACCATTGTTGTTCTCAATTCCGGTTCTATTGTTAGTTCTTACGTTGTATGAATGATAGACATCATGTCACATATAAGTGAAAAAAAGAACATACAAACATTTGGAAAAAAGCTTCAAGTTGAGATTAAAAGCATGAGAAGCATTAAAATGTCATTTTAACATTGGACAACATTTCTCTTTCTCTAATGCTTGGTCTGATATGTAAATTCCTTACCTGTTATTTATAGCACACAGAACTTCTCATATAAAACAAAATACAGACAGAGGTTCTCCCTTTAAATGTATAAGATCAAAATTATAAAGGCTTAACAGTACCAACATTAATGGCTTTTAAAGACTCTTCCTTACTAAAGTTCCATTTAAAGACTTTTTCCATATTGAAAAGCCTGTCTTTGAAAAGTTTTTAATTGGTCAGTACAAAAGCACAAAGTAATTGAAAATAGATATTATAATATAGCACATATTGTATTCTTTGCTCCTCGAGGTATTGTTCTGTAGCTTCTCTTACAATCTGTAACAGTAATAGCACTTCCATAAAGATCACTGTCTTCTTTTTAGGTAAAGACACTTTTTTTCTCTTTTATTTTTATATTATATTCTATTTTATTCAAGCTGATTGATTTCTGGCACATGCTGTCTTCTTTTAAGACAGAAGGGATATCATAACTGTGTCATTTGTGCCAGTGAAAGCTTTTAAAGAGGGAGAGGTCTGTTCCCTAGCCATTTGTATTATTAACATTCTTTGTGGGTTATTTATAGATTAAGAAATTGTCAGATGTAATTATGGACCTTATTGCAACTATTGTCAACCACTGCAATGGATCTCATCATAGTATCAGTTAAACACATTTTTAGGAATTTGCACAGCTGCAGTGAGTCAGTAAAGCTCAGGTTACAACATGATAATAACTAGATGTTTATTTTAATCACTTGCCCAACATACACACTGTGGGATCTGAGCACAAAACTACAGCTGATTAAGAACAGATGAAATTCACTGTCTGACTCCATTAAGATGAGCAGTCATAGTAGTAGCAGTAGCTACAGTCAGACCAGTAGTTCTTGAGAGCTTTGATTTATAGATATCTAATTATTTTCAGTGGACATAGGGGTTTAAGTAGAGTAAATTAAAACAGAGAGTTGCCTTGCTCTGTAAGTTGCCCCTTATATGCTTTGAACATAGTCTCTGATCTCAGTTATAAAGCACTACTATTGCCTAGACAGGAAGACATGCAAAAAACTCATTGTTACTTTTTCAGTACCATAGTACTGAAATGCTAAAGAAACTTAATCCCTAAGAAGGTATGATTACAGCTAACATCTGCAGGGAAGAGGCAAAAGTCCTAGTTCTTCATTTACTGGATGAAGAGTTGAAATGGCATAAACATTTTTTTTCAAATAGTAACTGATTAAATTTCATTTTTTCTAATTGTATTGCATTGACTTGGTGATATAGAAAATCAGTCTGTTTCTGCATTCAGGCTTATATCTGTCTATTTTATCTGGGCTATTATACCCACACAGAAATTGTAAGAGAATAAAGGACAAGGGGGCAGAGGAGGTTTGTTTTCTTTTTGTTTATTTCAGTACCATGGGAGCTGTTTTTTTTATGTAGTAGACTTTGCAGACCATGTCAAGGCAGCTTTCAGACAACTCATTTTTTATTTAGGAAATGTATGCTTAATGACTTTAGTGTCTGAAGTTTCATCTGAATCAAATTTTGTGTAGTGCCAGCTCTGGTTTCATTGCATTTGGAATCTGGCAGAAAACAAGTCACAGAAGGGAAAACAACAAAACCTCACATTCCTTGTTTATGTCCTTTCCCCCAGCCACAGTTGAGGCAGACTATGAATTAATTATGAGTCCATATGAAGCCAATACCTTGGTGACTGAGGTTTTTATGTGTTTTGATGTTTTATTACAATATTATACTCAGTGATTGTATTTCCCTTGGTTTTGCTTACATTCAGAGTTGCAAAGATCTATGTGCATGCGTTTCTTAGGGTTTTTTTTAAACAGATGAGTTATCTGAATGTAGTTAATTTTAGTGCTAAATATGTTCATTGCGTACATATTCAAGCAGTAGCTCTGAAAAAAAATATTAATATCAAAGGGGAATGCTGAATAGCTTATTTAGGTCTAAAAAATTCTATTCCCCTGCAGGTCCAAATGAGCTATGGGAATTAATACTTTATCTCTGGAAATAAATACAGACCTGTGACATTAATTATGGATGTGTCTTTATGGAAAGTATGGATCAAAAGAGAGAATATACAAATAATTATACAACAAATGTATTGAATACTGTCCCAGAAACAGATGTAAATCACACTGTAACCTCACAAAAGAGCAGTAAATAATGAGAAAGTTACTGTTAAACGAGAACATGAATCACTGAATAAATTATCACAGGGCTACGATGTTTGTTATGATACAGTCAAATACTGGAGACAAGTTCTATGTCCAAAAACTCAGAAACAGGTTACATTGTTAGGATACAAGTCTACTGATTCAGAAGGGTTTCAACAATCTTGTAATTGTCTCATGAATCTTCAAACTATCTTCTAAAAGAGGTAGAAATTGTAAAAGATCTAAAACAGCAATACTGTGTTTATATGGGATATGAAGTCATGTCTTGCAACATCAGACACCACTTGCATTGCCTACCATGGCTCACATAATCAATTCCTCCTACATGGACACTGATACTGCAACTCTCTGCACAGGGGTTCAGCTGATACTGCACAGCCACATGGCCAAGGCTCTGATCTCCTAAGTACATTGTTGCTAAGCTGAAAGAAAGTTAGTAAGATAAAGCCACTCCAGAGAATAAAAGTGAAAAAGTAAAAACAGAGTGTAGTTGGTGAGATAGTGAGTGGATCAAGTATTCAGGAGGAAAATACTGACATGAAAGGATATAAAGTTCTTACGCTATGTATATCCTGTTTTCATTGTGCATAGTAAAAGACTTCAAACAAAAGTTACCTAGTGAGCTGGATTACAGATAACATCCTACCAGAAGTAGTGTAGGACTTCAAGACTTAACAAGTCTTTGTGTTTGATGTAAGCCAGTAGTGTAAAATTTGATAGCCTGTCATACTGAGGAGGTAAGACTGCATGATTTAGACATCCTTTTTGAGCTTAGCTTCATGAATTTAAGTCTCTCTCAAGGATAGCTTTGATTTTTAAACTGAAGCAGTAATAACATTAGAATGCCTCAATACTAACAGCAGCATCTTGCCCAGGTTGGCAAGCACCTTGTAAGCAGAGGACTTAGAATAGCTTTGTGAACAGCTGCCATAACAATACAGGATTGTGCTTGACAGCGGTATGAAAGAAAATTATGCTGTAGAATGCCTTAACTGTCTGAAATAAAGAGGATTTTTAAAGTCATGTTTAAAATATGCCTCTTCGTTATTTTCTAAAAGCAGAAAAAGTATGCCAGAAGATTCATCCCACAAAGACAACAGCCTAGCCAATGCTTAGTTGGCCCCCATATGGTAGGATCAAAGAGGGCAAAATATTTCATATTTTGGCCAAAAAAAACCCTTCCTTGTTGACATATTTGATTTCATCAAGAAGCTTTGAAAGTGCAAATGAGCCACCTACATATTGCAAGTCTCAAACCTTTGAATTCAGAAAGTGACTTGAAAGTGAGCTAGACAAAATTTTATATGAAGGCATTTTCAGAAGTGCAAATATTGTTGAAATGGAACAGTAAGGAGCTCAATTATTTAAGAGTAAAAATACTAACATAAAAGGGTAAAAACTTCAAGGGAAAAAATATTTAAGAAAAAAAAAAAAAAGCAGAGGATAAGACAACAACTCAGCAGCATGAAGAATAAGTATATACCAAAGAGCAGAGGGTAATACCACCCTACTTGATGGGCAACCGTTGGGTTGGCAGACACTCCCTCCATTGGACCTGATGAGTATACTAGCCTCCTAGCCAATTAATATTAGCTATCCGTTGTGCACAGCCACCAATAAGCAATTGCTGCAGAGCCTCTCTGTGACTGGTGAAAGATTCTAAAGTGGGTGGAAGGAGAGCTCTCAGCAGAGCGTGCTGGTGTCTTGGCTATATAATATTTTCTCTCCAGCTAAGTTAATCCTGAACTATTTAAAAGAAGATGAAATAAAGCCATAATTTCTATGTCCTGTTTTTTTAACTGTCAGGGAAATAATCTAAGAGGAGGGTACTACCACACTGTCACTACCTTCTAGAGAAGTCATGCTTTGAAAATTCAGGGATTAACTCTTATCCGTCCCTTCAGAGGGTGTTGGAAAAAGTTAGGGGAATACTCTCAGAATAAGATTCTACTTTCTGAATTTCAAGCAGAATCATGGCTTTTGCAGAAGAATGGTCTGACTTCAGCAACAAAGCTTCACAGAGTAAACAGATTAGATGTTGAACTTACTGTTTCCCACCAGCTTTAAGAAGGCCTCCAACCAAGCTTGGGATGTCTTTTTATTAGCTTTCGGAAGTTCTAGTTCTCCCAACACACTGTATAAAGATCCTCATCAGCCTTCATAATCCTGTCTGAGACCATTTGCCTACAGTTCAGGATTTTGAGTGTTTGAAACTATGGACACATGCAAGCTATTGCAGGATTGGAGCATGGCTTACTGAATATTTTCAGAGATAGAACAACTGATTTGTTTTGCTAATTTCAAGCACAAGCCATCAACACTAAGACAAATATATATATAGTACACATTAAAATCCACATAGATAAAAATACGTTGAGTCTTATTAAAAGTCTTTTTGCTTCAAACTTCAAAACCATGAAGGCAAAATTAAAAGAAAAAAAACAACCAACAAACCAACCTTCTTTATTCCATAGAAATCTTAAATATTTATTACAAATTGGTAGGATTGAATCATTTGGGGAATCAATAATTAATTAGTAGAAATGTTTCAGATCTCTTATAAATATCAAAGGCTTTTAATAATTACTTTACAAATCCAGATCAGCACAAGTTATGAAGGCTTTAAACACTGTGGGAGGTGGAAACAAGCTAAGAAGTTGAGAACTATAACATTTATAAAAAATGAATCAAGTATGTTTTGATCCTATACTGCCTTGTTTTGAAGGAGATTAATACTATAAGCATGATGTAGCATGGATCTTTACTGCTCACTGGAGTTAACAGGCAAAGCTTTTCACAGCTTTAGTGATCCAGAACTAGGCCTATAGAAAGGTCACAGTATAAGAAGCATAAGAAAGGCATTCAAATTAGATAATGTTACTTAAACCCTGACATTTGCCCTGCAAGGGCAGGATATCTATGAACAGTCCTTTTAACCATATGCAGAAAGTAGTTTTCCTCTTAATTCATTAGACTGCTGTACAAGTACTGTGAAATTGTCCTGGTCTGAGTTAGCAAAGAACAATTTTGTTCAATTATTTTACTTTTCAGCTAAGTCTCTGTGGTAGGTACAGCTTCCTTGACAGACAAAACAGGGCAAAACCAGGGCATGCCAGAATGGTTTGCAGCCTCAGCCCTTAAACTGCACCTCACAGTGATTAACTGGTGCCTCAGGGCACCCTTAGCCTGTTTTGCCTGGGCTTGCCCCTCAACCAATTAGAATGACCACAGTGCAGCTTTGACTAGGGTATAAATGGAACCCTGTCTAAGAACCAGTTGAGATGGTTCTTCACACAGCAGTGGACCTGGCAGTTGGACCCTCCCCTTGGATATGTTGTCCAAGGATACTTCCATGAATTGGAGTAAGTCTCCCCACACAAACACTTTGGTGCTTGATACTTTGGGTACTCTTGTGTGGGAGATTTTCCCTTTATGAGTGAGTGTGTGCCCATTTTGGTTCATCTCTCCTTAAGGTTTAGGAATTAATTGTGCAGTAGTCATATTCCCAACAGACATCTGAATTTGTATTTTGTCAGAAGCAGTGCTGGGCACCTTTAGTTGCAATAAACTCCTATTTTAATAGCTGCTGCTGTCTGTTTGTGGGTGACTCTGTGACATTTACATAGTTGGCAGGATGTCAATAGGGGTATTACTATAGAGGCACAACTGTGCACCTTCTCCCCTAGATGTGAAATGGGCGAGGGAGAAGTGGTTCAGCCCTGTAGCAGTCATGGAAAAGCTTCAACAGATCCCTGTAAGGTTTTGGAATGGCGTAGATAAAGGGGCGCTGTGTGCCATCCT
Organism: Eurystomus gularis; assembly: GCA_013400335.1. Taxonomy (NCBI): domain Eukaryota; kingdom Metazoa; phylum Chordata; class Aves; order Coraciiformes; family Coraciidae; genus Eurystomus; species Eurystomus gularis. The sequence continues at coordinate 36,399 of VZZY01011611.1, forward strand.
AAGTGCTTGTCTAGTCCAGGCACTGGATCATTCCAAAATGCTAAACTCCAAAGCACATTATTTGGAGAGAGAGTTGAGAAGAGAAAAGGAGAGGATGTGTTTGTTGATGGAGCTTATGCTGGTGCAGACAAAAGACTCCCCCAGGGCTGTCCAAAACCACAAGTTAATCGCCAGCACAGACCCCAAGGATTCGGATGAATACAGCTGGGGAGACCTTGGTGAAAATAGCCCTGATGAAATGGAGGAATTGGAGAAAAAAAAGGTGTGATCTGTTATTAAAATAGAGATGCATGTGGGACCATGTGTTGGGAACCCTCAGACCGCTGTCTGTACCACCCTCTGATCAGGATCCAAGCCCAATGAGCTCCAGGACAGGTTCTCATGCAAGCTGGGTGAAACTGAGACAGAATATTTGTGGAGAGTGTCTTTAACTGGGGGCTATTGGATACTGCTGAATGATGATGAGGCAGCAGGATTTTGGGGTCCTGGAGTGTTTCTGAGCGAGGGGCTGCCAGGAGACAAGTTGATCCATCCTGAGTGGCCTATTGGGCTGGGGGTGTGCACCCTGAACAAAGGGGAGAGCGAGCTGTTATCCAGGTAGAAGGATTGTTGGAGCTGGAGTTAGGAGTGCAAAAGGCTGCCTGTATCCAGGCGATGTATGAGAGAAGGCAGTACAGGACACCAGCTGCTGCACCAGTGGACCCATCTGCTGCACTGGTGGACCCCGATCACCTCAGTCCGCTCATTAAAGGGCTACAGAACACCTCAAAGATACATGTGAAGGCTCTCAGAGAAAGGATTCAGAGGGCCACAGAATGTAACCAGCAAAACCCTCAGAATCCGCCTGTGCATGTTATGACTTGGGCAGAGCTATTATCTAATATAGTGATGTATGGGCACAAGATGGGATGGGCTGATCCCGGTGGCTCTGATGGTGGGAACAAGAGGGTTTGACAAGTTAGTTGCAAACCTCACTCTGACCGGGCCTCCTCACCCGGGGAGTCTAACTCTCCTGAGGCAAATCAGGTCAACCTTATGATGCTGCAAGGAATGACCTGTGGCAAAAAGCAATAGTGCTGGGAATACCTTGGGCAGTGCTGCATGAGATGCCACTGATCATATCCAAACATTGCTTAAATTACTAGAGGGGAAAATGAGGGACCAGGGAAAAACAGAGACAGCCGCTCCACAGCAGGATGGTGCAGTTAACCCTCTTGCACCCTGCGAGAGGAATCAAAGAGGTCAAAAAAAAAGATGCTTTGGTCCGCTAACAGGGAGCCTTACATATATGTTCCTGTGGGTCCAAAGCGAGTAAGTTTAGATTTCTTAATTGACACAGAGGCCCAAATTAGTGTCCTAAATAAGCAGCTAGCTAAGGAACTCAGAATCAAGCCCTTGAGGAAAACCATAAGCATAATTGTGGTGGTTCAGTAAAGCTGTGGTGGTTCAGTAAAGCTGTGGTGGTTCAGTCCCTGCCAGGAACCGAGCCACGTGGCCACTGCTGCTGCCCTCAAGTGCTGGTCTGGGGAAGGGGGACAGGGAAACACAGAGCTGGGATTGAGATAAGGAGAATTTAATACAATGACAGACGAAAAACAATTGCAGTAACAACAGCAATAACAACAGTGAGAAAAACAATGTACAGAACTTGCGATACCGTGTGGGTAAATGGACGGAGCTGAGTGGAGCTGAGCTGACTGGCCGCACGCCCACGCACTGCAAGACCGGAACCGGCCCCATGGTATGATGTCAGCATGGTATGGAATATCCTGGCCGCACCAAATTAACTCTGTCCTGGCCGAACCAGGACAATAATTGGAGTAATGGGTAAAGCAGAAAAATGTTCTATGGCTTGGACTCAGTTTTGGCTGCCTGAGGAAAAGTGGATGATGGCTGTGGAGGTGGCTCTAAGCCCTTAAAAGGGAAATATATTGGGATTCAAAGTATTGGCAGGCAGGCAGTGGTATCTGCCTAGTGGCCACATGTGGAGCTTTGGGAGCTGTGGGGTGAAAGGGGCTCACATTAGGACCCTGCAGCTCACTCCTGCACTGCCACCATCTAAAGCGACCTGAGTTCCTCCATACCGCTGCCAGCAGCAGCTAAATGGAGCATCACAAAAGTGATTAGTGATCTGGAGAAAAGACAGATAATTAGCTGCACCCACTGCCCTTATGATTCTCCAATCTGGCCAGTTCTTAAGCCGGATGGCCGGTGGTGTTTAACAACTGATTATAGAAAATTGAATAGCACCATCCTGCCATTAACAGCAACTGCCCCAAGTATAACTTCAATAGTAACAGCAAAGGAGTGTGGTTCACAGATGCATCTGCCTGTCGTATAGGATCCAGGTGGCAATATAAAGCAGCAGCATTGGAAACTGGTACTGGGAAAACAGTTTCAGAAGAGGGGGAATGTAGCACCGGTGGGGGAATTATGCACCCTCCTGCTGGCAGCAGAGAACAATGCCACTGTAATTTCCTATGCAATCTGTAAGGATGCCATACAGCGGACATGCCAATGGTAATCCAATGTGGTGAAGCTACCCTCTATTGGCATTGTGCCTATGACCCTGGCAAAACACAAAGGCTTATATGCTTGGGAAGCCCTGAATGGGAACATGAAAACACCTGTATTAGTGCTTGGTGGATAGCCCTCAACTTCTAACCTTGAAGCCAGTTTCTAAACTGAGGCCAGCCCTGTGTTTTCTTACAGGACAATGGAGAAGTTGACCCTCTTGGTACTTTCACTAGTGACAACCAGGACCTCAGTAACATTGTAGACTCACCTGAGTGATGGATGAACTTCTGTCACGGGGTGGGGATTGGAACAACACTGTCATTAATGCTGCATACACATCCTGAACATAGAAATGCTGCTTCAGGATCAGAGCAACCAGATGAAGAACGTGGCAAAAGACTCAGAAGCAGTTGTTGCTATACTGGGAATTAATTGCTTGGAGAAAGTTTTGATATGTTTGTACTTTCTTAATGGTGATTGTGGTTATGATAATTATTGTTCCACATCAGGGGGTGCAAAAATTAAAAGGCTGCATCTGTGGGGAGGAGAGGGCAGGACAGGTGACCCTAAACTGGCCAACAAGCTATTCCATCCCATATACGTCATATTCAGTATAAAGCTGAGGGATCGTGAGGGTCAAGCTCTCTTCTTCAATGGCCAGCATCTGAGGAGGACTCTGTCCATTGTGCTTTTGATCCTGAACCGTGTGCTTCAGAATCCAGCTCCTGAATCCAGTTCCTGTCTGCTGCTGAGTCCAGTCTGGGACTTCCCCAGTGCCTGCTTCACAGCATCAGTGGTTAGGGTGACATAACTGCCTTCACAGGGGGTTGGGCTTGATACTGGTTTTGTATATATTTGTATATATTCAATTTTATTATTTTCATTAAGGATGTTTCAGTTTTCTTTTCTAATCCATAAATCAATCTCTTCCTTATTTCCTTTCTCATCCCCTTTGGGAGGGGAGAAGGTTTAACAGAGAGCCTAAACCTTGACAAAAATCTGTTACAGTTCTGGAAACCAATATTTTCATAAAGAAAAACATAACAAAAAAAGACCATTAGAGTAGAAAATCTCCAAGCTTCAATGATTTTATTAAACATAAGCACATATATGTCCCATTACTCTCCCATTGGTAGAAGATAGAGAATAAATTGCAAATAACTAAATGGTTCATTGACAAGTATGTTATTTCTTGTATAATACAGATATGAAAAAAATTCCTNATAGCACCATCCTGCCATTAACAGCAACTGCCCCAAGTATAACTTCAATAGTAACAGCAAAGGAGTGTGGTTCACAGATGCATCTGCCTGTCGTATGAGATCCAGGTGGCAATATAAAGCAGCAGCATTGGAAACTGGTACTGGGAAAACAGTTTCAGAAGAGGGGGAATGTAGCACCGGTGGGGGAATTATGCACCCTCCTGCTGGCAGCAGAGAACAATGCCACTGTAATTTCCTATGCAATCTGTAAGGATGCCATACAGCGGACATGCCAATGGTAATCCAATGTGGTGAAGCTACCCTCTATTGGCATTGTGCCTATGACCCTGGCAAAACACAAAGGCTTATATGCTTGGGAAGCCCTGAATGGGAACATGAAAACACCTGTATTAGTGCTTGGTGGATAGCCCTCAACTTCTAACCTTGAAGCCAGTTTCTAAACTGAGGCCAGCCCTGTGTTTTCTTACAGGACAATGGAGAAGTTGACCCTCTTGGTACTTTCACTAGTGACAACCAGGACCTCAGTAACATTGTAGACTCACCTGAGTGATGGATGAACTTCTGTCACGGGGTGGGGATTGGAACAACACTGTCATTAATGCTGCATACACATCCTGAACATAGAAATGCTGCTTCAGGATCAGAGCAACCAGATGAAGAACGTGGCAAAAGACTCAGAAGCAGTTGTTGCTATACTGGGAATTAATTGCTTGGAGAAAGTTTTGATATGTTTGTACTTTCTTAATGGTGATTGTGGTTATGATAATTATTGTTCCACATCAGGGGGTGCAAAAATTAAAAGGCTGCATCTGTGGGGAGGAGAGGGCAGGACAGGTGACCCTAAACTGGCCAACAAGCTATTCCATCCCATATACGTCATATTCAGTATAAAGCTGAGGGATCGTGAGGGTCAAGCTCTCTTCTTCAATGGCCAGCATCTGAGGAGGACTCTGTCCATTGTGCTTTTGATCCTGAACCGTGTGCTTCAGAATCCAGCTCCTGAATCCAGTTCCTGTCTGCTGCTGAGTCCAGTCTGGGACTTCCCCAGTGCCTGCTTCACAGCATCAGTGGTTAGGGTGACATAACTGCCTTCACAGGGGGTTGGGCTTGATACTGGTTTTGTATATATTTGTATATATTCAATTTTATTATTTTCATTAAGGATGTTTCAGTTTTCTTTTCTAATCCATAAATCAATCTCTTCCTTATTTCCTTTCTCATCCCCTTTGGGAGGGGAGAAGGTTTAACAGAGAGCCTAAACCTTGACAAAAATCTGTTACAGTTCTGGAAACCAATATTTTCATAAAGAAAAACATAACAAAAAAAGACCATTAGAGTAGAAAATCTCCAAGCTTCAATGATTTTATTAAACATAAGCACATATATGTCCCATTACTCTCCCATTGGTAGAAGATAGAGAATAAATTGCAAATAACTAAATGGTTCATTGACAAGTATGTTATTTCTTGTATAATACAGATATGAAAAAAATTCCTCTGAAGTTGCAAGAGCAGGCGTCTATAATATACATTGATTTGCACCAAAACCAGAGGACAGACAGATGCTGAAGAACTCAGGCAAGACTGAGGTACTGAGAGAGAGTGAAAGATTCCTTGAAAGAGAGACCAGGGGCAAATCTAACATCCACCTACTTTGTTCTACAAAAATAGTGTCAGTATAATAACCACAGTAAAAGTCAGCATGGTTTAATTAAACAATCATTTTCCATTTGTGTGTGTTCACTTTTTTTTTTTAACTAGGAGATCACTAGTTTATGTTTAATGGAAGTTAATAGTTACATAATCCCAACAGGTTTATAGACTGTACTTGAACATACATTCATGTATCTCTATCATCCTAAACTGATGCATCTGAAATTTCCTCCTCTTTCCATTTACTAGTCTAAGTACCTGTCAGTAACATGAACACAGTTAATTTCAACTCTTGGAACCCAAGCACAAATACAGAGGTTCATAATATTAGCTAGCCTAAACTCAGAGCCAAACTGAAAAAGCACTTGACACCATGTATGCGGTTATCAATTAAAGACCTTTTAGAACAGAGGTTTACTGTCTTAACATGAAAGAACAGATTCCACTAAAATATTGCAGTGTTTCTTGGCCAACAGATATTATTAACTTCTTAGATGCTACTATTGTTAAATCTGAAATTTTATAAATGGAAGTGTTTTAATAAGGCTGGCAGGCTAGGACTGTTTAAAAGGTGAAGAGGGATTTCCAAGGAATGTATGAGGCAGAGAAATCTGTTGTGCATTTGCCTTCCTGAATAAATACGTTATCCACTTCACCACGCCCATGCTATCTGACATCATAAATCCTACATCATTCTCAGCAGTCTCATATTTATTTAAGGAAGGATCTGCTCAGCTCATCTCTCACTGCTGCTAATCCTCCAGAAACTAACAGTTTATTCACTAATGAATCCATACTCACTGGCAATACTATACTCACAATTCACCTTCACTCTTCATTAAATACCATTTATTTATATGCTTACATGCTTATATCCCCCCATATCAAGCCTACTCATGTTTCTTTTTAAAAATTTATACTTCCGGTTGAGGGGAAAAAAGCTATTTTTGGAATTCAGATATTTGTGTTTATGTGTTGATACAACTGCAACACATTCATATATCATTAACTACAACTTGTGTATGTTAAACATTCTACTCACAAGTATTACAATGCAAATAAACAATAGAAGTAAGAGGATCTATTTCTAAAGAGTAGAAGGTACCCAAAACCCAAGCTCTTTTTGCAAGTCTTACAGCTGAAATTTCTGCAGCACCAGGCTGCAGAACCTAGCAGGTGTTACAAAAAAAACTCACATTGTTTCATCTTCTTTATGCACTATATTCCTTCTAGGGTTAATCTGAAGAACTTTGCAAACTCTTTTCTATAATGGACACTTACTCAAACTTAGGCACTTTTATATTTTAATCATCCCTTTTACCGGCCTTGGGAGAAGTTGCGCAGATTTCTGTCTATTCTTCATAAATAAAAGCCAAACTGCTACTGAAACGTCACAAATCAGTAAGTCAATTGCCACAGGAATTTTCCAAGGAAGGCAAGAAGAGGGTTTTCAAAAGGATTTCTCTAAAGTCTCTAAGGCTCCCAAAACAAAGATATTTAAATACAGCTATTGAGATAAAGAGTATGCTACAATGACCTTAATTTGAAAGCTGTATGTCACTTTCCTCCTATTCTTCTTTCCATTTAGGAAACAAAACCTCATTTCCATAATAGCGTTTCTCTCTGGTTTTCTTCTCCTTCTTCTCTTTCCCAAAGACCATCAGTTAAATGCATTATCATAAGCTATCCTTCAGAAGACATCAAAATCCTGTCTTCCATCTCAAGAAAAACAAAACACAAGGATATAATTTCCTGTGAGTTCTTGTGATACTTGCTGTTTTTTCAGACATCCAACAGCATAGGCTATCAGACTTCTGAAAAGGCAGGTATTCCTCAGATAAATCATACATGGTAGTAAGTTCATGTTTAAGTTTATCTTTGATCTGAGCATACTTAGCAAAACCTGACACCTCAGACACACTCAACAAGCATTAAAAAAAAATCTCTTAGAAACTGCATAGTATATCTATCCCAGTCCATAAACACCTCCAATCTGTATCACAATCAGTAACCAAAAAGGTTAAAATAGCTAGGAGAACAGAAAGGGGCAGGTAACAAGTGCATGCTCTTGAAAAAGGTGCAGAGATACAGAAGTTGGGGCATTTCTCCTAACCTGAAACGTTCAGTCTATTTGTCACTTTATTCAGTTGCCAAAAATCTCTTTATTGTCAAAACATACCTTCTTACAAAGGTATGAAATTATATATGAGTTCTTTGCTTGCAAGAGAAGGCAAAACTTTCTCTCTAACAAATTCCATTATTCAGCATATTATCTCTCTCTAACACATGCCCTGTATTTGACACTCATGAGACTGCACCTTGAGTACTGTGTCCAGTTTTGGGTGCCACGGTACAAGAAGGACATTGAGGTGCTGGAACAGGTGCAGAGAAGGGCAATGAAGCTGGTGAGGGGTCTGAAGAATATGTCATATGAGGATCGTCTGAGGGAACTGGGATTGTTTAGTCTGGAGAAGAAGTGGCTGAGGGGAGACCTTATTGCTCTCTACAACTACCTAAAAGGAGGTTGTAGTGAGGCTGGTGCTGGTCTCTTCTCCCAGGTAACTAATGACAGGATGAGAGGTAATGGCCTAAAGTTGCACCAGGGGAGGTTTAGATTGGATATCAGGAAGTTGTTCTTCACTGAAAAAGTGGTTAGCCATTGGAACAGCCTGCCCAGGGAAGTGGTGGAGTCTTAACTGGTGAAGAAAGATCACTCTGTTGTAGGGTTACTTCCTCTTTACAGGAATATGTGGGTTGTGCCAACCTGTTGTCTACATTTAGCCTGTATCCGAGGGCTAAACTTCAGCTGTTCTATCACTATTGGGAAAATTAGAGGAGACCCATGGGCTGAAATGAAAACAGATTTAATGAAACAGCAAAACTAACATTAATACTAATGCTGATATAAAGTATATAAAGTTATGCTCGTCCCAGTGAATGTACAACGTTCACAATAAACAGGAAAGCAGTCCTTTGGATCAAACTGGTTGGGCAGGCAAGCCTCCATGCTCAGCAAACTTCCCCTTTTATAATAAGCATGAGGTTTATGGTATGGGATACCCCTGTGAGCAACCTTGGGTCAACTGTCCTGGCTTTTGCCCCTCCCAGCTTAAGCTCCTGGCTGACTCCAAACTGCTAAGGGCCTGCATGCCATGGCTGGCCTATGATTTTATCCCAGTCAAACCAGGACACTGGTATAATGTGAACTAAATCCTATGCTGTATCTGTCTGTATGTCACCAAAGAGGCTGTATTGTGTTGATTACCTCTTCACTAAAGAGTTCTTGTTTTCTTCACTCTGACAGATTTATGCTTCTATTTTCTTTCAATCTATGTTTTAAAACAGCTCAAATACAAGCATCCTACTTTATTCTTTCCCCATAATTCACCAATGCTAACACTTCCATTTCCAGCACATCTTTTTGTCCGTAGTGGAAATTGTACAATGAAAATTAAAATCTTAATCTTCATAAACTCTGAAGTTGAGATTATATAATGACATTTAGCTCATGAGTGATTAATTCGTAGAGCAAAGGTTAGACAGAAAGTAATATAATTACAATGATTGCCTGTGGGACCTCAATAGGCAGAACCTTTCAAGACCTGAGAGTTTAACCTCATAAAAGATATAGCAGAGTCTCAGAGGATCAGACAAGGCCAGAGAAGACTGGCCACATAAGAAATGTCTTGATTGTTGTTGAACTGTTTTCTTTTGGTAAAATGAAAATGATTTCCTGTTTATTAAGTACTGACACAATGGTGACAGCAGACATTTATGAAAAGTTAGGTGAAGTACAGCAGCATTTTTTCTCTACTTCAGTACATAGTATCAAGGGCAGAGGATAGTGATAAAGAATAAGACTTTGATTACTACTTAGCAGCTCAAATGAAGCAATTATAATAGCAGGATTAATTTTAATTCAAAGATCCAGAAGTGTAAATAAACAGTTACATTCTGTTTTATTTTATAGCTACACTCTATGATTTGTTCTAGTTTTTAATCTTCTTTCAGAAAGAAACCAGGTCCCAAAAGAAATGGCCACATAAGCTTCATATTTTTGTATTTTTGCTTCCATCTTGTGCAAAATAATGTTTTGACTGCCAAGAAACTTGTAGAACAAAAGTGGAACAAGAGTATAACAAAATATCACAGTTCCCACAAATGTTAGACAGCCAGCTACAGGGGGAAACAAAAAAACCTCGAAACATCCTTTGCCTAATTCTTCCCCCTCTTCCCAAGTCACAATAAGTACTGAGTTATTAGTAAGTATCAAAGAACCCACAGAAGTCCTCAATCTCAGGATGCATTTCCAGAGAAAGCTCTTTAGAAACCTCAAGTTGTTAATGCTTTTCTTTTGCTAACCTTTAACTTTATAGCGTATAAAAGCCACTTGTAGGCTACAAGCTGTAGTTGCAAGCTTCTAGTCCAAACTCAATAGCCGTAACTCCTGTTTGCATGAAATTCACATTGTTTTTCCTCCTCCCCTTGACTTGTTCTCCTACAACTTCTTTACCTGTGAGTACTTGTCTTGTACATCTCAATCATGCACATATTTTCATTCCTTTGTTTCTTTATCTTATTTCAGACTTTCCCCTCCTTTCACTTTCAGTGTTCTTCTCCCTCTCTATTTAACCAAACACTTATAGTTTCAGCAAAGTCTCAAATATTATTCTAACAAGAGCAGTAGGAACAGAATCTAAATGAGTTAATAAACCCCTGGGTACAAATAGGTGACACACACTAGGTAGGCAGCAGTGGATTGGGGCTGATAATCAGGGAGGTTATCATTAGAATGAGCACCTGCAATGTACTATTGTAGTGGGTCTGGCTGAGCTGGTTTTCCACATAGCAGCAGTGTTTCGTGCTGGGAACTAGAAGGGTGTTGATAACACACCCGTGCTGTGACTGCTGCTGAGCAGTGCTCGCACAGCACCAAGGCTCTTCCCAACATTCACAGCTCCCAGTGGGATGGGGTGGACAAGATCTTGGGAGGGTACACAACCAGGACAGCTGACCTGAACTGACCAAAGGGATATTCCATGCCATATGATGTCAGCTCAGCTATAAAGCTAGGGAGATGGAGGAGGAAGGGGGATGCCTTTCTGTTGTCCTCCAGAGCAACCGCTACACGTCTTGGATCCCTGCTTCCCAGAGAGTGGCCAAACATCGCCTACTAATGGGAAGTAGAGAATAACTTTGTTTTCCTTTGCTTCCGTGCACGGATTTGCTTAGCTTTGCTTCTATTATTATTAAACTGCTTTTTGTTTCTCATCTTATTTTCCTCCCCATTCTTCTTGCTCTGCTGAGGAGGGAGAGCGGAAGGAAAGGGGGGGGTGATAGAGTGGCTTGGTGGGCACCCGGCGCTCAGCCAAGGTTAACCCACCACAACTATGCAATAAGGATGCAGAAGGAAGTATGCTCTCATTCGTTACAGACAGAAAGATAAATAGAAAAGGCAATGCATAGCACTAAGAGAGAGGAAGTGCCTCCAGCTTCTGTAATAAGTACAGAAGCTCTGCTGCTTTTCTCACATTTCCTGTCTGACCATTTTCCCATCCAGCTGCTCCTGAGGACTTTCTCTGATGCATTTTCACTGTATCTACCTGGCAGCCCAGGTGTCTATTCATGCTTGGGGACTGTATAAAGCAGAAGTTGCCAAGGAGTCAGGTAGTACATCATTTGAGCTATCCAGTGGACTATTTTCCCCCAGGATGAGTCTTCCTCAGATATTTTGCCTCCCAAAATAACTATCTCCCAAATAACTTCTGTGATTCATGCCTTTTTAACCCAGCTCACATCCAGCACTTTGGTTATCATGCTTACACTTTGATTACTGTGGCAACTTTGTTTTTTTATTTTAGAAATGAGGTTAAACTTTCATTGCATCTCACATTTTGTGGGAGGTTACACGGAGACCTCATTTCTTTCCTGTCAGCCTAAACAACACTGTAGGGTACTTCCATACCCCAGTCCCCAGATTGTGCCTTGGAGAGTGCCTTTAAATTGCTGCAGTGTTTTACCCTACCTAGAGTTTTCTCTTTGTCTAATTTACAGCTTGCACTGCAAAAAAAACACTCCCCTTAAGACCTGGACCTAAACAACTGTCCTCCCTGATGATCCCAGGAATGCTGTAGATGTTCTACATTTGTCAGTTAAAATCTTGGGGGCAGGTGAGAGGGGAAAAACCAGAGAGCAGAAAAGCACTGTCTCACTGGATGATAACAGGAGTGTCACCTTACAGGGAAAGCACTATTTACACAATTGCTCTCAGACGTGTGCACTTAAATTCCATTCAGCTACAAGAAAAAACTATGCGAAATAAGCAATGCTTCTGCATTTCCCCCCAGCACAGCAGAGAGGCTGAGCGGGATGCTGCCACTTCTCATGCTTCATTAACAAGCTTATCTGCTAAAGTTTGCTAAGATATACCTCAGCAATCCTGGCTGCAGGCCCTGAGCTTGCCAAGGTGCTGTTAATAAATTAATCTGAAAAGAGGAGTTTGCATAGGAGTCATAGACAAGTTAATTTGACTGATTCCTCTTAATTTTTAATATTGATTGTTCCTTGGGAAAGAAAAATAAACCTAAAAGTTTTCTGTTTCTGGAGGCCTGGTTGAGGTTTTAGTATTAGCAACTCAGAAGACTGAGGGGTTTGGGTTTCTTTCTTCAGTGGATTCACTGTTAATATTAGAAGATTATTCAAAGGTAACATTCAGTTATATCATATTTACATCCCTTTGCAAGAGCAATATCCAGTAGGTTGTGTAATGCCCCTCCTTTAGGAGGAAAAGTTTCTTCTGACACTTGCTTTTAATCATACTTCCAGGACACGACTGAGCAAGCTATGATGAGCCAGGATCTCTCCTGGACGTTATTCCTCCAGGAAATAATTGAAAGGTAAATTGGAAATATAACTTGTGTTGCTATTGAGCTATAAATATATGCAAGAATCATTCCTACTTCAATACTTTAGTAGCTGACAAATTTCTTTTATGAGCAAGCACTGGGAAGAAGGATTGAGCAGGGAACCTGACAGAAGACAGCTGCTTAATCTCCCAGAAAAATGAATCTAGTTTAATCCATGTTATTTGTTTTTCAAGCAGCAAACTGTTATGCTGCAAAAGCCCAAGAGGCTAAACTGATCTCTCAGCAGTTGCCCACTGGATGTAGAAAATCTTCATCCATGAAATCTAGATCATTTATCCACTTCAATGTCTTTCTGTGCCGACCACTCTAATACTAGACAAAAAAAAACTTTTTAAAAAATAATTCTGTGTTACAATATATTTTTCTGCATTTTTCCCCCCCCACATGTTATTTGCCTGCATTGTTTGCTTGGTGTGCTCAACTCACAACATAGTTTGCAGACAGGTGGTAGAAAGGCAAATTAAAAACACATAAAAAATAAATAACAAAAGTCCCAAACATTGAGCATTCCCACAGCAGTTCGGAGGTTTGTTTTTCAGGAAGCCTTTAGATCCCTTAAAACCAGAATATTTAAGCAAAAGACATAAACGGTTTTATAGGACTGGGATTAGCAATTCATAGGCCATAGCACTGACCAGTTAGTATCAGATGATTTTTAGGGTAATACTAGGAAATAATTTCTTCATACATCATATAGTCTGCAGTAAAACCTAGGCTTCTGAGGCATAACCCTTTGAGAAAACTAAGGACATGTTGCCTTCTCCTTAGTATTTTCTCCTCTGGTAACTTGCAGCTGGAGTGTGTAATTGTGAGAGCAAGAGGAGAGCCACACCGATGACAAAAAGGACAGGTCTCTGTGGGGAAGTCATTACCTCTGTGCATCTCCCAGGGTGCTGCTGGTGGTGCAGTGTGCTCATAAAGCCCCAGACCAAATTTCAAGCTGTGCTTCTTCAGGGGAAGCCTGATTGCAGTACCACTGCTTGCCTGCCTTGCAGGGCTCAGGAAGAAAAGATAATGATAGACATTGGGAAGAATAACCTGACCTACTAATGCACCTTACAGGGCTCCAAATTACCTGCAATGACAGAGGGGAAAAAAAAGGACTTGGATACTTCTGTGAACAGCTCAATAACAGTCTCTGCTCAATACACGACATTGATCAAAAGAGCAAACAATTTTAGGATGCAAACGGAGCGATGTTGAAAATGATATTGAAAGTGAACACCATCATATAAATCAATGAGAGAGCTTCCTCTGAATCACTGTTTTGTGGTGATCACTTCATCAAAAAAGGATGTGGCAGACGGTTTACAGACAGACAACAAAAATGAAGAGAGGCTTGGGAAAACATCGATGAAATAACTGGGACAGTTCAGCTTTGAGATGTACTATTTAGGGTGCCATGAATAATACATTCACTAAATTGAACTTAGGGAGAGCTGGGAATTTTCTAACCACCTAGTTCCAGTAGAAAATGTGAATTTGTCAAAATGGAAGTATTTTGGGGAAAGAATTTCCAGTGCTCTGGGAGCTTTGGTTCCAATAGAACTGTGCTTGTAGAAAGGCAGGAAATCTTAAATCCTCCCAAGTTGAGTCTCTCAGGATTTTAAGAGTATGGCTTGAACACCTACCACCCTTCATTCTTCATTTAGGATACTCCTCTTCACAAAGGAATTGAGTAGGCACAGACAGAATGGAATCCAAGCTGAACCAAAGGGTGCAGGCATGGTGTCTTTCCCAAGAAGCCTTCTAAGACAACAGTGAATCTGCACCAACAGTCCTTCAAATCCCAAAGAGCAACTTAGTGGTAGACCTCATAGTGGCTTAGGTGCTGGACTGAAAGTGCATGATATCTGCAGAATCAGAATCAGAATCAGAAGAGTTCAGACATTCCCAGGGAGAAAAGGCTTGGATGATCTCATTCATGTTTCCCTTTAACACTGTCCATAGGAACAGGGTTGGAGAATGGCTAGAGATACCTTGATGATAGCTTTTCCTGTCTTCTGAGTAGACAGTTTGGGTGTAATATGGCTATACAGGGTGATAGCCACCATCTTGAACCGTTGCTCCTGACGTGCTGTTGAGCAATGGCAAAGTCATAGCACTAATTCTTGGCAAAAAGCCTCCACTGTGCCCCTCCATATCCAAGGTCTTCCTGCATCCATCCTGTCCTGAGGACAATGTTGTCCCATAGGCTTGCATGTTGCCTCTTCCTCTAGATACAGTCTCTGACCAATGAGGGGCAGAGCAACTGCAGAGACTCTGAGGATGTTATTAACCTATCTTTATGATTTGTGAGGGTTGGGAACAGGCCATGAAGGTGTCCGCTCAGAGGTATGCTGCAGCTGTGTGAATAAGCCTGTCATTGCCTCACCCTTCACCGGGCCTTTGCAGTGGTCAGCAGTGATTCAGGCAGCAGGCACTTCAGTGTTGTTTGTAAGAAAGCTGGAAATGGATAAGTAGGAACAAAATTCACACTTCATTGACGGTGATTGTCACAGGAACAGTGATGTGCAATCATCATCTAGGTAGAGCAGGCAGAAGGACACAGTGGCATATCCTCATGAGGCCTACTATCCTGATGGCAAAGGTTTGTAGGAAAAAAATTCTGTTGGGAGTGCTTGAGAATGGATCTTTTCCCCAGAGAACTGAGGGACTCTGTACTTTATCCTTAAATCCAAGAAATTTTTATAATTTCCCAGTTCTCTGACAACAGCCTGTGGAAAGTTGCCCTTGCAGGATTCAGGGGAACACAGGCATCATAGCCTCATGAAATTCCTATGAATGGAGATGTCAAACTGCTCTGATTGCACAAAATTATAAGGAGGGTGGGTGGGGGGAATGGGACACGACTTGTACAAAATCCAGTATTGAATTATAACCTTTTTGAAATGTCAGAACTTTTATCAGAATAAAAATACCAATTGCCTGTCTTCAGTGTAGTTACTTGTTTATAGAAAAGGGGCACATCATCTAATGGAAAGGAAAGTCAAGTTCAAATCTGATTTTAAAGAAGAAAACATTAGTACATCACCAAAAAAAGACCCAAAACTGTGAAACTCTTCATTTCATTTATATTAGGCAGGAGGAAAATACATTTAGAAGGAAAATAAAGATTGCTCACTTCAAGCCGTAAGATATCTACTAAACAAAGAAATTTTCCAATGAATGTACTGCTAATTATTTCCTTGCTTTGGAAATGCCTGCAGTTTCCCTGAAGCACCCTCTTTTGGTCACTCTCGGAAATGAGTTATTGGGATATCTGATATGGTAATATGCCTGAATAAATCAGAGTTTATTATCTTACAGAGTTTCAGTTAGCACAGATACCCTATGCATGCAGAAACTATAAGTTGCAGGCATTGCAACTTGTAGTTTCTAAGAAAAAGGAGGTACAGTTTATTAATTTATAGTACAAGGAGGTCACCGAAACATGTAACGTGGAAAATAGTACTTTGAGCAATAGTAAAATAGTATTTAAATAAATAAAAAAATATATATTTAAAAAAAAATTTAATATTGTGTTTGTTTCAGGACATAAGCTCTTTGCTACTGTTTGCTTGGAGTTTACATGGGAATTAAGAGATTGTTTTTCTCTAGAGCATCTCTGATGAGAGTCATATATCAAATTCTTGAAAGATGAATTATGTGATCTGATAAGCTAAAACCCATTTCCATTATGTACCCTATTAAAAAGAGGTTGTTAGTCTATTAGAGTAGATCTTATGCACTGCTATTCCTTGGCTTTTAAGTAATGTTAGCATGTACCATCCCAGGGATTTCAAAATAATGGCTTTTAAAACAGCTTTTTCCAGCAAACCAAATGTGGGATCAGTCATGCTGCAGTAAGGGGAGGAGAGTCTGCTGTGAATCCCAGAGGTGTGTCACTTTAAATTAGTGCAGTGCACTCTAGGGCGAATAAAACAATAGGAAATCAAGAGAGTTCAGCTGTGGTGGCTATTTATTCTACAGCAACTTCAGTTCAAGCCATGCTGATAGTTTTTCTAATGCCTTATATCAAACAGCAGGTACCTGTGGCCTCAAGGTAAGAAATGCAAAACATCTGCCAGTTTCCAGACTTGAAACATTGCAGCTGCCTTAACTGAAAGAAATTTTACTGTTAGTGTACAAGGAATCTTGGTGCTACTGTCATGTGGCATTTTCACTGAGGAATACATGATTGTCACTTCTCAAAACATTGAACAATTCCCTCTCCCAAAGATCTAATTTTAAGCAATTTGCAAAATATTTTGGTTATCATATTTTTCAATTCCTTATACTGGCCACAGAAATAGAGCCATGAACTATTTAGTTTTAGTTATTTTAACAGCCTCAAGGCTTGTCCTGACAGCTGGCAGTGACATGAGAAGTCATATCAGTGTCTACTCCAGCAGCTCATCTGGCCAAGCTGTACTGGCACTACTCCTGCTGACAGGAACTTTGGACTATGAGAAAGACCTATAGATGTAAACATAATGGAATAAACTGAATAATCCCTCAGAACAAATATTTTATTTCTGAATGTTAATGGTCTGGTATTTATGAGTACAAGCTATTCAACATGTCTGTCTTCCCTTCACCATCAGGTACTCCCTATGCCAACAGAAAAAAGGTTTTGATTGGCACTGGACAACTCAAAGAACTGGTACAAGGCATGTTTTATCTAACTTGCAACCGATTGTCATGTTTCCATAATTTATTGTTCCTCCTACAATTCTCTACTATATTTGCCCAGTTTGCAAATTTTGCTTCAAAAGTTAAAAGTCTTGCTGGGTTTTACATTCCCATTCATCTCCAAGAACAATATCAATTTGGCAGGCTGCAGTGCATACTGCAATGAAAACCTTGGAAGCCACTCTGCTGTGATCAGTAGTCCAAATACACTTGAATTTAAGAATATGAATAATTGTGTTGAAGTCAGTAGAATTACCAGGGGTCATGTCAGAGTATGCTGTGCTTGATGCATACTCCTGTAAGGCAGTCTAATCTTCAAAATCTGCTCTGCAGATTCTCCTGGAGGGAAGAAGAGTTGTGAAGATGTAAGAAGCATATTCTATCCTTACAGTGAAAATTCGTTAATAAGCCTTTTATTGTGCATGAACAGCAAGAGCAAGGATACCAGCCTTTGAAGACATTACTTTTGTCCAGGGGAAGCAAAATATGCCATATAAAACCCCAAAGTGTCTTTTGAATATGTGTTCTTAAACTGAGTAAAGAGTCCTGGATGTTTCCCTTACCTTCTCAAAAGGTCCTGTAAATTTTAGTATTTACTTCAGCCTAACTGCCTTTTTTTTTTAGAAAATAAAAAGAGGGAAGAATCAGGAGGACTTCCAGTGTATTTTAAGCATAGTAATTGTACTCTCAGTTGCCTCAAATATTACAATATCACAGTAGCATGTTTCTGTCATTATTTTCACCTGTAAAAAAAAGCAGAATGTGAAAAGTAGAGGCATTTAAAATTATCTAAAAGGTTTTCAGACTGGAAAGGTTAAAGACGACTCTCAGTCTGGGAACACCTCTTTTCAAAGACTGTTTCCATGAGAAGAAGCTGTGGTGAGGGCTGCCCAGATCAGGAGACAACAGAAATGCCTTTTGGATAGTGTGTAGGATGAGGAAGTAGGGTTACGTCATTACTGTATTTTACAAGACAAAAAATAGCTTTCTACCGCTTTCTAATATAGGCTGTTTTACCTCTTACCTAAGTTGGCCATTAGGAAGCATAACGAGCCTGTTGTGCCCTTTTCTCTTAATTTAAAGTCGTTGCAGAACACTGCAGAGAGGCTGTAGCTCTGGAAAACTGGAATAAAGAGCACTCACTCTTGGGCGGTGTTTGCGCCCATCCCTGTGACTGCACTGACCCCTAGTGACTGAAGAGCCAGTTAAATATTTAGAGACGATTTTTTTTTTTAAATAAACTTTCTTTTACATAAAGCATTGCTATACAAGGGATTTTTTATCAGTAAATGTCTTCTTTAGGAGGAAATTATCAAAATCCTTCTTTTTTAAGCAATCTCTACAATTCCCAGGGTTGTTTTGTTCAGTTTTATTTTACAACCAATATTTTTTTCTCATTCAGGTGTTGACTTGAGATGGACTTTGCTACCTTAATTAATAAACAGCTTATTTAAAATATCAGTGCTGCTAAGATGCTGCAAGTTGGTGGTTTTAATTTAGCCATGTAAGTCTGTTCAGGAATGCAGGATCTCAGACTGGAAGCTTTGCAAATTTTTAATAAAATACAGGTGGTACCACTGTTAATCAGTTTACTATCTGAGCCACCTACACTAGAGGTCTGATGTACTTTCAGAAGTACCATCTGGAAAAACATTAGCATATTTTAACATGTATAAGGTGAAAGCAACAATCAAGCCCTTCCCGTGGGCCTTTCAATTCAGCAGCAGATTCTGTGCCTGCATACGTAATACCGAGGCAAGTTCAACCCTGCTTCAGTAGCCCTCTGCCTCTGACCTTTGGCTCGTTTCCTCAGGACTTATTTTCAAGTACTATTAGTTGAAAACAGTGTGCAGGATCTGTCATGCAGTGAGTATGTGAAAACACAGAAAAACAATCTTTAGCACCTCACTTCATGAAATGCTGAATATCTTCAACTTCCTTTGGCTCCTCTTTGAGACCTTAATGACAGAGACAACCATGCAGAAGGGTAATTAAATAATATAATAGGGGAAGCATCTGTTGTCTGGAAAACATGGATGTATTTGTTTATTTTAGTGGATCTTAGTGCCTTTGAGGCTGTGAAAGGGAAATATTAAATAAGGTTTTGATCACACAAAGCACTGATCCCCTTCTGTTCCTCTGATTTCAGTTAAGAGTAGTTAACACCTCGCAGGAACTGTGAATATCTTGCTGATATCTTGTATTTATTGTATAATGATGAGGTATTTCTTAGTATCTGTAACTTTCTGGGATGAGCAAGTGGTAAGTAAGAGAACAGTGTTTATGATATTATATATAACATTTTTAATATTATAATAGTTATGATTTCTCTACAGGAAGCTCCAGTGAAAAGGGAAGCGATTATCTACTGAGGATGTTGTTTCAAAACAATCCAGGATCAGCCAAGTATTGCCCTCATGACCACATACCTGCTTTTCTTGTCTTTCCCTTAAGTTGGTTCTGACACTTCACCTGATGCTCTGCTGAGAATATTGTCATGTTAAGGTTCTAGAAAATTATTTTCTTTTGGCTTTGGCTTCCTGAGTTGGCTTTTCAGGGTGGGGAGGTAGGTTAAATTGCACCAGAAGGTGCTAGTTTATGAACCTAGTTGAAAAGGTACTCAGATTCTACAAAGCATCTTTTAAGATGGTGGTTTTTTGAGATCACACTAAAAAGAAAAGGAGGATATTAGAGAGAATATGACCCTCTAGATCCTGGTAACCTCAAGTTGTGCAGCATCACATGGGCCTCCGACCACAGCCCAGCACACCCTGCAGATCCTGTCCATGAAAGTTACCACAGTTTGGTCATTTGGGCTCTTACAGGGTTTTCCCAAAGAAGCCAACTCTATTCCTTATTTCTACCGCCAAACATAAAGGATGTTCCCATGAGAACAACTCATTGCTGTACCGTTAAATAAGGCAAGGCTAGGCAAGAGGCCTTATCTAACTGGACAAAATACCCCTCTGAATTAAGACCTCAATTTGCCTCAGGCAGACGGCACAGAAAATGTTGCTGCAAGGCACCATGTGCTACGATTTGAAATTCCATTATATTTTAAAAATATGATTCTTGGCTGTTTTTTTCACATTTTCTATCAGCTACATCAGATACTCTAGATTTTTCTATTCTTCTCTCAGTTAAGGAAAGTTATGCTCAGATTCATACCTGTTTATAACCACTACAACATTTTTTAAGTTTAAATGAATAAAAATTAATTTCAAAATAAAATAAAAATTGCACCTTTACCACCCAAGGTTTATGCAAAGTATTCTCAGTAAGGTACAACAGAGAAATATATTACTATATTTGCCATAGAACAATAGTATAATTTCAGCGAGATGGTGCCCTAGTAGGTATCCATCTGACGACTAAAAGCTTCTAAGGAAGCACAGTGCTTTTATATCCACAGTGATGGGTGTCACCATGATAATTACTGAAGCCCAGTGTTACAGCAAGAAGTTTGAAGGGCTCTCCTCCAAAACTGATTATGTGCTATGACTGACCAAAAGTCAGGTAAATGCAAAAATGGAAAAACAGCTGAGAAAAAGATATGAAGCCACATATATGGAACAACTTATTATGAGATTTGTTTCTTCAGAAAACAATATTAAAGTATCCTTCTTCTCAATCTTCCTCTCAGTCTTTACCCAATCTTTTATACTTTACCTTAAAATGTGTGTAAAACCACATTTCAGTTAATTCTGGAAGTTTTCTTGTGACGTTCAATTAGTTCATAACACAGTTCTGCTGCCCAGCTGAAATGGCAAAATCTCAAGATAAAACTTGGCTTTCACACCAAAACAGCTACTTTCTAGAATGCATTACTATTGCTGTTGGTTTTTAAAGTCCTCTGAAGCTACTAAATAAAACTGATAGTATATATACGTATTATGAGTTATGCCTTAAAACATAGACTGTAAAAATAATCTCAACTGCCAAATTTTCATGACAGATTAAACGTAGTGAAAATATTGAAGACCACATGTGACCATACATTGCATACTTTTACAATTTTTAATCAGTTTTGAAACATTACAGTGTACTTCCTGCATCTTATTTTTGGAATTTGGAGTTTTATCATCCCTGGTGTTTCCAGTTGATCATTTCCTTATTTCAGTTTAGATTCTGGTAAACTGAAGTACTCCCTTCAGTACTTTTTCCTCTCTATATATCGTTCTCCTTTTTTGTTCACTTCAGCGTCTTCTTGGCTCTGTTGTCAAAATAGATATATGAAAATTTTTGTGCATAATTTATTAAACTATGTCCTCTTTCAGAAATATTTTAAGAATTAAACTTTCAACGGGAGACAAAAGATATAGGTTCTAATCTCTGCTTTCAAGACAGCTGTAAAAATTAATGGTTCCTAGGGTATCTTGTGAATGTTTTGTAGCCTGAATCCTTTTATGAATCTGGACCTCAGCTGGTCATTGTTTAGCTATTGCAGATGCTTCATGAGCAATCAAACACAGAGACAAATAGAGCACACTCATATAGTCTCTACTGTGCTTTGTTCAGTGCTACAAGCCAAACTCCACTTCTTGTAACTCCTCAGTTTAAAGGCAGGTACATAATTTGCTTTCATATCACTAATATTGTAAAAAATTAGAAATCACGGGTTAGTTATACAGGGAAAATCATGTCTGCAAACAAATAAAGCTATTAACTCCTCTTTCAGACTACTCAGCATTGCTTAGAATCTTATGGGTTTTGGTTGGGGAAGTTTCAAGAGCAATTTTACATTTTCTGGGTGGGGGGAGACATTTCACTTTTACTAAGAAGACCGAATTGTAAAAATTTCTATCAAACAGTTACCTGAATGGTTGTTTTAAACTTAGAAAGCGTTTTTGCACGTGTATTTCTTCTCCTCCAAGTTGGTGAATTATAAGATCCGGAAGTCTGATTGTCTATAGAAAAAACATATACATTGCTTCTTAATTTAAGATACAATTTCAGGAAAGACTCTCTTAGTCTGATATGTGAACTAAATATTAGATTAGCTGAAGTATCAATGAATGCATTAGGTGAATCATACATCATCTTGGAAATACAAGCTTGTACTCAATACAGACTTTCTCTCTAGTACTTTAAAGATCATTTGTAATCTTGTAGCATTTCCATGAGGTTCACAGGATCTTCCACATGAGGTGATTCTGCCACAGACATCCTTGGCTTGAACAAAGTGGATGTTCCTGTGTTGAAAATCTTCCCAAAGGCACCAGTTGCTTTTAAATTAAACTAATACATAATCCATTCTCCTGTTTTATCTCTGATTGTGAAAGCACTTGATGCAAGCCAATATTATGTTTTTGTGCTAGACAGCTGATTTTGCATCAGAGTGAACTGCCTAAGGACTATTTCTGTAAAATTTGGTTAAAAATTAATGTTAAGAATACTCTTGTTTTCTGCTAATGCCATCTTAATTCCATTAATTCAAATTATCAATTCCACAATAAAATTTTCAGTTTATACAAAACATCAAATTATTACCATAGTTTTCTTTTTGTGTCCCAAATCTTCTATTTGTGTCAAGCTGATTCTTTTGTTTGGAGGACTTTCCACCACGTGGCTCAGATTCTGCTGAAAAGAAAGGTAGTGAAAATGGTAATGGTTGTTCTTATAACAAAAATGTTGATCACCCTTATTTTGAAATGCTCTGTCCTTTTTTTTCACATTAAGAATGTTCCCTCTGTAATCTTTATATTTAAATAGATCTGTCCACATTTCATCAAAGCAAATCTTAAAAGAAAAACCCCACAACTATTCATCTCCAAGAAGAAGCTGTAATGTTGGGATTCATTTCACTTAACTTTATTTATCTGAAAGTTACTCTATTTGAAGGAGGGTCCTTTTGTTGGAAATTGAGACAGGGAGGCACCTCAAGACAAAGATTCAACTCGGCTTAGGAGAGGTGACTGTAACTGGCAAGATGAAATCATATCCTTAACCAAATTTCTTGCTGAAGTGACAGATGAAAAAGCACAATTATCCAGAGAAACCATGGATTTGGAAAGTAAAAGGCAAATAAACCCCAAATGTTGTACTAGATTGTGTGAAGCTATATTAGCAAGTTAAAAATGAAGCGAAAGTTGTAAAACTGTAGTTATATCTGCAATAGATTGCACACAAGAAAGACACATGACTCAGAATCCCACCTGTAGGCTTCTTGTCAAATTTATGAGACAGCACATGTTATCAAGAGGACAGTAGAGTATTTCAAAGATGAAAAAAGGATGAAGGAAAATACCGTCTGCATGAAGGGAAGGAATGGTAAATTCAGTTCTCTGTCCAACATAAACAATGTGAAAAAATGGACTCAAATCAGAAAAATTTACAATCCATTTAAATTGATAACAGAAGTTTGAATAAGACATAATCCCTCGTTTATTCAATGTGAAAAGTAATCCTAAATAATGAAAAGAATGAGAAATCCATCACAATCAAAACTCCAGTGAAATCCTAATTGTGGAAAAATACAATGTAAAGCAGCATGATACTTTCATCCCCTGGTGAGTGGAAAAAGGTTGAACAAGAAATGTTTCTTGAGAGGAAACTGAAATTCTACTGCAAAACTACTTCTACTACTATTACTATCAATATTTAGAGTAAAAGAAGAAGTTAAAGGTGGACTATTACAAGGTTTATTAAATATTTCAGAAGAATTATGGGAATTATTGGAAGACAAGAAGGTTATCAGGAGTAGTCAGCATGGATTTACCAAGGGGAAATCATGCTTGACTAATCTGATAGCATTCTATGATGTCGTGACTGAATGGGTAGATGCAGGGAGATCAGTGGATGTAATCTACCTTGACCTTAGCAAGGCATTTGACACAATTTCCCGTAACATCCTCATGAGCAAACTCAGGAAGTGCGAGGTAGAAGAACAGACAGTGAGATGGATTAAGAACTGGCTACACAATAGAGCCCAAAGAGTGGTAATCAATGGTGCCAAGTCCAGCTGGAGACCTGTGGAGTCCCCCAAGGATCAGTGCTGGACCCAGTCCTGTTCAACATCTTCATCAAAGACCTCAATGAAGGGACAGAGTGTCTTCTCAGCAAGTTTGCTGATGATACAAAACTGAGAGCTTTGGCTGATACACCTGAAGGCTGTGTGGCCATTCAGAAGGATTTGGACAGACTGGAGA
>VZZY01011611.1:60764-72745 GCA_013400335.1 Eurystomus gularis
GGGACTGGAACACCTGCCTTATGAGGAAAGGTTGAGAGACCTGGGGCTTTTCAGTCTGGAGAAGAGAAGACTGAGAGGGGATCAGATTAATGTGTCTAAATATATGAGGGCTGGGTGTCAAGAAGAAAGGGGCAACCTCTTTTCACTTGTGCCCTGTGATAGGACAAGGGGCAATGGATGCAAGCTAGAGCACAGGAAGTTCCACCTCAACATGATGAGGAACTTCTTTACTGTGAGGGTTACCGAGCACTGGAACGGGCTCCTCAGATAGGTTGTGGAGTCTCGTTCTCTGGAGACTTTCAAGACCCATCTGGATGCATTCCTGTGCCTAGATTCCTGCCCTAGATTCTATGGTCCTGCTTGGCAGGGGGGTTGGACTCGATGATCTCCAAAGGTCCCTTCCAACCCCTAACATTCTATGATTCTATGATTCTATGAATAAATCACACAAAAGAAGTTGTAAAAAGTGGAGATCGGTATATTCGTGCACATCAGCACATCATTGCATTCATCTCTCTTTGTTCTGCAGAGAAATGAATTCCTGCCATGAAGGTGGCTAAATTATTGCTTGTGAATATTCCTTCTGATTAATTGTAAAGTTTCGTACAACTTTAAATTTCTCTCTATGGATACTGCCACAATCTACTTAGGAAAATCATGTTGGATCAAACTTACTCTTGCCTGAATTTAAGCATAAATAACGTAATATTCACCTGCAGGGACAAAATAAAAAACAACACAATACAGACAGGTGTATTTCAGGCATTGTAAGAATCCTATGTAAGCAGGAACCCACCTTTAGTTCTACTGAACTTTGATTCTTGGGTGTCATTGACAGTACGGTGGACGACATATGCTGATCTTCGAGGTTCTGCTGAATTGAAATAAATGTTTCTTCTGATTTCTCTCACATGAGGAACAGAGGAAGCAGTTTCATCAGCCTTCCTTTGACCTGTTTGTTTGTAACTTGGTTTTACTTTGGGGTCTGAAGTGTAAATTCCTAAAAGTGAAAGAATCATAAAACCCTTAAACAGTAATGTTGTGCTATTAATCAAAATTTGACATAGTGCTGGAAACTGAATGCTGACAGGCAAGATTAAACTTTGCTCTTTGCAGATAGTCCAATTCAAATGTGAATTGTCCTTATATGAGACTAAGAACAGAAATTAACTAGATAGTGATGAATCATCTAACAGTTTAGTAAATAAAAATAAATAAGCCAACTGTTTTCTCAAAATTTCTTGGCTCATCAGATACCCATTCTTTCTTTACTTCTTCTTCATAGTGATGGTTCTCTACCAGCTCAGTGTGGCTTGTTTCTGAGGGATTAAATTAACATATACATACTTTTTTAAAAAGCACACGAAACTTTCTTATCCAAAAATGCTAAGGTGTTCTGAAACCTAATCTCCCACTTCATATATAGGTCTTCTTGGGTGGAACATGGTTTTACATGTTAATTATTCTAAAAGTATCATTCCTCACAAAGAAAGCAAAAGTGGCTGTGTTTCCTCTAGCAGAGTTCATGTTCACAAAATCTTGAAAGCAAACTCAAAAATTGGCTGTAAACACAAAGACTAACACCACTTTGAACTTGTACAGTTGCTAGCTTAGAATCCTTCTCATTCTTCATCAATAACGTATTTAGGGCGTACCGTTTAAAACTACAAACATTTGCTTTAATCCATGTACACATTCGTAACAACTCAGAATCAAAAGTTTTATGCAATTTATGTGTGTCACAAGGGAAGAAATCCTTTTCCAAAGTCAAAGTGTAACATCTAAATGGGAACCCAGTGCAAACAGACTCTCAAGCATAGGGTAACAAATTCTGAGCTTTAACTGCGTGTTGTTACAAGCTAACTTATTTAGCAAAAGGAACCTTAATATCTTCCTATCTACCAGTGCTTATTTCTCATCCTTTGCATATGAGGTATGCTTTGCCTCTGTCTTGGTTGTATCAGGTCAGCTGTGTTGTCCTGCAAATAGAACAACTACATGGCATGACATATAACTTTAATATATAAAAGAATTACTTTAATCCTTAAGCCCTTCAGTGACACAGTTTACAGCATATGCCTACACATAGTTTTAACAGCTGAACTGGCATTGCTGACACGGTGACAAACAGCATTGCAGAAATACCACAGAATGGCTGGAGGTTCAACTTTCCAATATAAGCTTTTTCCTCCATACATAATGACTAAGGGTATTACGCAATAGACATCTCTTTTTTATAACTCCACAAAACCTTTTTTTATCCAAAATTAAGCAGCAAAAAATCAATTGGAATCAGCGTAGACTTTTTTTTTTTGCATAATACTTAAACAAGCAGAATCATAAAACGTGCTTATGGCTGTTACAACTAACCATGCAGCACAAGAAAGAGTCACTAGCATGTAAAGAATAAAGAATAACTCAAATATAAAATGGTGAAGTTAAATGCGAGCACATTCAGTTATCTATCACATGATGATCAGCAAGGAGAAGCCAATGCTAAAGTATATTGCCTCCATTTTCAGAGGTTCTACCATCTGTTCTCAGAGTATCCTCTATGGGTATTCTCCTACCTGAACTCTCTCCTCCTCCCTCTGTATTACCAAGTTTTGTAAGAATTGTCTTACCATCCCCTGGAAAAGCAACAGAAAATGTTTTAGCTGCTTGTGTGTAAGCACAGGAAATGGCTCTGCCATTCTCCTCCTCACAATTCTATGATCTAGTAATTAGTTTAGCCTAATTTCCTTATCCTCTCATTTATGTTCTTCTTTCTCTTTTGTTAGCCATTTGGATCCTGTATAGTGTAACTGATGTATAACATTAATGCTCTCTAAGAAAACACCATAATATACCAATTAAAGAAGACTATGGTTCCAAAGTAAAGAACCAGCTACAAATTATCAGCTTATTTTTTTAGCTTTTTCAGTTTTCATTAACGGCATTTATGAATCCTCCCTTATCAAATTTATGGTATTTTCAAGATGTATGTCCTCATAGTACCTAAAATCTCAGAGAACTTAACTGAAGAAATGCTTTGGGAAACATCTCTATCCCTTTCTCTGAATGTATCCAGTTATAAGTAAAAATATATCTTAAAAGCTATATGCATATATTTGTTACTGATTTCCTTGTCTATAGTCTGAATACATCTACATACTTCCCAGAAATAGCTTATCAAAAATATTTTAATATCAAACACTTTAAATGTAGAAATGAGAAGGAAATAAATTTGCCCAATTCTGTTGAACAATTTAAGCTGGCAAAAATAGTCAGCCAAAAAAGCAGTACTATTTGAAATTGTGACAATTTTTCCACTCCCATTCTTTTATTAGCACATCATCCTACTTAAATATGTTTTACATAAAGCAGTTTTACCAAGATTTTATCCCTGAAATTTACACAAAATAAAAAATAATCTTCTTTTTTTAATTAAAAGTAGGGCATATTTCTGCCCAGCAACTTTTGATGACTGATCTATTGATTACTCTGATATCTTGTTATATTAAGAACATAATTCTCCCTCCTAAAATCGCATTATACTATTGCTTATTCAGTAAAAAAATACAGAGTTTTCTTCAGTCATGCCACTTGCTCAAGAATGAAGGAGAAACATAATATGGGAGGTAAATATTTATTACTTTGTATTTCTTTGACCTTAATTACATTGGATAAAGCCAAACATTCAAAACAAATGTAACTCTTTTATAAGATCCTTAAAGGAGGTATTTGTTTAATCTAAATTTAGTTATACAGAAGTTTGATGAATCACTACATTTCATCATCTAGACACCCAAGACAGCAAGCAGGAGCATGGAACATCTCTGGGAAAGTGACTCAGCTCACCTTCCTTTGGCACTATCTTATGATGCGACAAATAAAGCCTGGTAATTGTGCTGGTCTCACTCCATTTACAACAGAGAGCCTAGATGAGAAATTTAAACTACATTCCTAACCCTAGGATCATTAAAATTAGACTACATAAATCTTACATTAATTTGTCTACATACATTAGACTACATAAATTCTTGATCCTGAAGAAAAAATAAATAAAAGACCTATGTTGTGTATCCCAAGAAATTACAGATATGGTTAATAGCCCATTTCTACCTTTTCCATCTACAATCAATGCAGGTAGTCACCACACACGTGCCCCTGTATATATATATATATAGGGAAAAATTAATGGCAATATTTTTATGCTTTTTGTAACATTCTATCTTGTATTGTCACTAAATTTAAAAAAGCAGGAGGAGGGGAAAACTATGTCATAGTTTCTCCCTGTATCTGTAAAGTGATAAACATTGTCCAAGAAGAGAAAAAGTACTTGCCTTTCTGCAAGTCTTGTTTGGTAGCTGCCAAGGGTAATCGCTTATTTTCCTCAGTTTGTGAGGAAACAACAGTTTTTGTTGATTGGTGTTCATCAGGGTGCTGAATCCTGTAATACTCTCCTAAACACACACCAAGAGGGGAAAAAAAAACCCCAAAGTTTAGTACATTGGCAGCACTGCTGTTTAGGAAAGAGTGACTAATTTAATATTTACCAGATTTAAAGCATATTTCCTTTATTGCTCTTTCCTCTTCAATATCTGCAGCAGTCTGAGGCACCCATTCAGAAACATCTGTAGGAAGTATTTTTAAAATATTACAAAACAGTTCTACAAAGACCTTCAACAGTTCTCAATAATCAAATATCATAATGAATTTTATTTTGGTTCATTTGGTTTTTATTCTGATTGCAACCTCTGCTTTTGGACAGAAAAATGATCACTTAATATCAGGTAATTCCAAGTGCAATGGAATTGCAGTTACAACACATATTAAGAAGCTAATGTTGGTTGATTTAAAATTATTCAAAAACATATTTAATACTCATTTTCAAAAATAATCCTTCTTTTACACTCAAGAGGAAATCTGCTGATTAAACGCGTCACAAGGGAGCGCTCTTCTTAAAATCTCTGCCCAAAGTTACTATCCTGTAGTGTCTGCTGGCAGAGCAGTGAAGTGAGTGCTCCTTACCTGTCTCAGCTAAGGCTACTAAGATTAGCAAAGCCTTACTTCTTATTTAAATTACTGTGACTTACTCAGACTGAAACCGAGTTAGGAAGCACTAACATGCAGCCCTGCCAGCCACCCTGAAGGGCAGAGGGACAGTGAAGAGCAGCTTGGGGCTGCCTGAGAACTGGCGCAGTGATTTGCAGAGTGCCTGCATCAGAGTGGATCATTCTCTCACTTTGGCTCTCTGGGAATGTGCAATTCTCTATGAATCTCTCATCTCTGAGATTCAGTCAACAGTTTAACTACATTGAAAAAATTAATTAATAAAGAAATAAATTAGTAAAACATACATACACATACACATTCAGTTAAGCTAGTGAAGAGTTATATATGGATTCTCTTCACTAGATTCAAGATGAATTTTCTGTAATGAAATGAGACTGCCTGTAGAGTTTAGGAAATCAGTTGAACCAACTATTGTTGAAGTCACACAACTATTCTTCGTAAACAAACCTGTGACTTCACCTTTAGCGATGAGTGTGTACAGCTGCTGCTCAAAAGTTTGCTTCCCAAAAAATAAAGAAGGACCTTCTAAACTTTTAATTTTGTCCCCAGATTTTGAGACATTTTGAAGAGTATTTGATGGTCATCTGAATTGCAGATCCCATTTTAAACTCCATTTAATGAAAAAGAGGTATGTGAATTATACCACTATTGAAATACACAGCTAGGCATTCACAGGAGTTAGAAAATGTTGCCTCACTCACATTTGGCAACTACCAGCTTCAATATTTTGAAGATTAGCTAGAAACTATTTTGAAAACTTGTCAACAACTCCTTTCTAAAAATCTAACAGTTATTATAACAAATCAGTTGTGAAGTACATTGCAAGAGTTGAAAAAACCCATTCTTCCTTGTAAAAAAACTAAAAAATTTTTTACTATTCTCTTCCTCTTCATTGTCCTCTTCATCCTCATCTTCATCCTCTCTGTCATTGAGGTTGATAATCAATGTAGGGTGAATTGGTAGTAAAATATTCTCTTGATTGCTGAGTGATGCTATAAGCACAGGATTACACATTTTTAGCTTATAGGCATTTTTTTTCCTATCAAAATTTTCTGAATCACGACTCTCTTTACTAAGTACAAAATACAGATTTTGAGCAGGAATATGAAGTTTTTGAAAATAATTTACACCTAATTAGAAGAAAATCAGAAAAGACATTCTCTTCCTTATAAATTTATGCCTACCCACAATGTCTGCAGCAAAAATATTTCAGTACTGGGATAGAGTTTCCTGAGAGTCAGGAAATACAACAAACTGAAAATAAAAATGATGAAAAATGGTGAGTCTACTTGTATTGTTCAAGCTGGCCAATTTACAATTATAGATACAATCAGGATTCTGTGCATTGTATTAAAAATATTGAAGTTGGATATCTTTTTCCAGTTTTAAGGAAATACGATGAAGCATGGACATTTTCTTTTATTCCAGTTGTTATTCTTGTGCATCTCTTCCTTGCCTATGAGCAGCATGTGTATCATACTAAACCCATTTTAATAACACTGCTGCAGACCAGATTTGTTGTATCTCATGCAAGGGCAAGTAATATACAACACTTTAACTTGATAGAGCCTTTTTCACTGACCAGAACAGGCTATTATTAGCTCCCAGTAGTGTAAGCCAAACCAAACTTAAATTAGCTTAACAAGACCTCTAACTATTACATTGAATAAATGTAGCTTTAATGTTTGCAATGTTATTGTTGAGCATAAAGACTCTGAACTTCTACATATTGCAATAAAAAAATGGGTTGAGTCCATTTTCTTGTTCTGATTGTCAGACATTGCTCTCATACAGGATATCCTTGTCCATAGTGCCTCTCAGGCACAGTCTCTGTGGATGTGGGAACTGTACCAAAAGAAGGATGGGCACTCAAGTTCTTGCCTTGGTCCTATGTGGTTAATTAGGCTAAATATGCCCAGATATGACAGGCTACCTTTTCCTGCGGGAATTTCAGGAACATAAAGTGTTTGCTAGTGACTAGAGGTCTTTCTGGACTTCTCTTATGACACCTGTCTACAGCTCTGGAGACAAGGCTCATGAACAATTATATTTTAGTCCACTTGTTCATGCATCTATGACAAGGCCCTTGCACATGCTTCCACCTGATTTCTGACATCTGTCTTGGTTCCCTGCTCTGGACTCCTACCCTGTTCCAGGTTTCAGCTGTCTACCAGGACTCCTGGTAAAGAAGTGCTTGTCTTAGGAAGAACTGAGAGAAATCCCCAAACTATGGTTTTCTTCCATAAACAATCTGATTTTCAGATATTGTACTGCCCTCACTATTGCTGTACTTCAATTGCCTGCATCCAATGTTCAAGGCTGAAAAATGTATTTAAAATGACAAACTAGAAATACATGCACACACAGCACCGTAATCTAATGTTATCTATAAAAGGGGTGTTTCATCCATATAACGTGTTGTGCCCTATGCACAGATACTGCTACTAGTGGTCCTACCAAGCTCACCACCATCACACACACAATTTTTCATTTCACTTGAATGATTACCTGTCTACTAACCATTTTCGCTGCTAGAGAGATTTAATCTAGTAAACGCCCAAGTAAAGCAATATTTCCACTCCACGGATCTCAGCAACCTAAATTGCCATCTGTGACTTCATCTTTCATGTCATTGATAGTTATAAAGATTTGTAAGATGATGGCTAGAAAAAAATAAGGTGGCAATCCTGTTCAAATGCCAATACAATGTCCTTCTTTGCCTTCAGCTTGCTGGGATAGCAGATCTTACCTGATTGATTTGCCATGGTACATTTCTTGATCTTAACATATATCACTGTCAAGGTTTAGGTACAATTACGTAAGCACTGGAAGGACATTTTTGTGCATTTACTTACTCTAATGAAAAATTGTTGAGAAAATATTTTTACTCACTGTTACTAGGTGGCAAAAAAAGTCCATTTATATAACGAGGTTTGCTATGATAGAGGGCACAGCTGATCTTCTTACAGCCTCTGGGTTGTACTTCCCAGTAACAGGTACTGTACTTTTGCTGCAGAAGAAAAGTTTTCAGATATTGTACATATAACAATAAAAATGGATTAGCACACAGTGTGCTGCGGTGAGCATATGCCTAAGATTTGTGGGACAACATTCTGATATTTTAGAACATTTAGAGTTATCTTTAAAGTTACCTTAAGCTCCAGGTAGCTCTAAAGTTAACTTGAGTTAGGTCAATGAAGCTTTCATGATGTAAAACTGTTCCTAGATAAGGAGTAAAGCAGTTTACTTACTATAATGCAAACTTCTCATGGGATGCTGGGAAGAAAAAAATCTATTAGTCACTTAATAGACATATGGCTGAGTTTCGTTTCCTGCACAATGGGATAACCAGGTCAATCTCAAATGAAATCTGCTGGACAAGTGCAAATCTTACACTATTACTGTCTTACTATTAAAGGACATGGGTCTACGGGAAAATAAGGAGTAAGAAACAAACCCCAGAAAGATTCCCAACAAGAACTGAAAAACTAAAAATTTGGGAACTTGTAATCTTTGGGCAGACTTGTCAGACTTGGATTTCAAAACAAGGAAAAAGATACTTTGTTCCAATTCCCCAAAAGATACTTCGTTCCTTCTTCAACAGAAGGTTGCTTTTGTTTTCAGACTAAAAAATGTGGTTGAAGGGACTTACTCCATTCTACCCTTTTTTCCATATCTCTAAATGTGCCACACAGAGGTGAACATCTGCCCCATCTCCACAATGAGCACGTCGTAATCACAGCCAAGAGGTTTTCCACAGTGACAGAATCTGCACCTGGAAACCTCATGAGGAAAATTACTTTGTGGGTAAGTCACACCAGATTTCCATACAGTAGTGGTTGCCTTAAATGTGAATCTCCTCTTTTAAAACTTTTTGGTTTTAATTAATGGGGAGGATGATATAGTAATCCATGTGTAACAGTATTACAGTGACAAACAGCTCAGGTTTATATCCTGGATATGAACTACATCCCCAAGGAGAGCTATAAATACCAGGTTGCTGGTTATTTCCGAATGAGTTTCTGTGCAATTTTTTAAAGGAAAACAAAGTCACACTTGAAAATATTTGAATATTTGAAGGTAAGTTTCGCCCAGTTCCAGATATTAACAGCTGATCTAGGAGCAGCATCTCCAAAACATGCCACGTTTGGACTGTAGCCAGTAAAACTGGGCCATTCTCTGAGACATGCTGGGATCTGGAGCCAAAGCCAGGCATCAATGCTTAAATTCCCAGTGCTGAAATGGATGTAATAACACAGAGACCTACACCCACTGCTGCATTTTTACCAGGCAGAATATAAATATTTATTTGAAGGACAAACCCCTTTTGAAGGACTTTGTTGTAAATAACTAATTTTGCAGAAATTTGGGTAGTCACTATAAACAGAAATTATAAACATGATCTATTTATTCAGAATCAATATACTGTTGATTCAATAAAAAATTATGAGTGACCTGATGCACGATTTTTAACGTATGTGTTCCTTGAGTATCTGATCCCAGTTCACAGGAGAAATTGTCCATAGTTTAGATAATCATTCACTCTTCTTACTACTTCAAAAATGAGATATTTAATCTACAGGTGTGACCATGACCCAGACAGAGTGATGTATCAGCTTCTAACTTTACATAATAAACCTCCATTTCAGCACACATATATCAAGAAAATCAAGGATACAAACCACTCTAAAATCTACAGCATTTACCTGTTTGTAGGGGGAATAAAAATTGGAATGGTCATCAGCAGCTGCAGCCATTTCCACCTCTTGTGCTTCTCCTCCACTCTCTTAATACTGGCAGAACTTACCAGAAAACATTCAAGCTATCAACATTCAGGCAATTCGTAACCTTATCCTGAAAGTAGTAGTTTTCTTCCAAAAACTGGACATTCAGAACCTTAGCTCCACTTCTTTTTTGAAACAAAACTCCAACCGACAAGCCCAAAGCATTCCAGTGAAGGAGCCGGTACCTGCTCCAGGCTTGTTGAACCGACGAAGGCAGTTGATAGCCAGTACACAACGTTGCATATCCACCGTTGCCAACGGCTCCTCCAGCTTGTTACATCAGCATGATGGCACTACGTAACCTGTCCAGCTTGAACAACTTCCTTTATCTCCATTGCTTCAAAGTAGGGAAAACTGGACTGTTTCAAAGAGTCTCTCATTCTGATGTTTATTTAACATAAAATGAACAAACCCTATTGGCGGGCTTTAAAGCACACCCAACTTCTTGCTATAGGAACTGTGGTCTTGGAAACAAATTTTTGATGCCACAAAGACAAATCTTATTTTGTGACTATCTTTTAACCAAAATCCTTGTGCCCAATGTTTTTCTTACCGTGCCTCTTTCTTTGGATTGAGAAACTTGCTGAGCAACTCAGGTATCAGTGGATTGCCCAAAGACTAACTACAAAGGAAAATACCACGTGCCTGACCACTGGTACATTGTCATTGGAATAGGAATGACTTCACATTCCTATTCCTGTACATAAGTACAGGATGAAACATCAAGGTGGGGAGTTGGTGAGAGCTGTAAACAGAGCAAGATGTGAGAAGTCTCCCACAGTTCCATAATGCCCAACAACTGACTGAGGCATACAGGGGAAGGAAAATTCAGGAAAGAAGATGGGGGCCATAATAATGATCTGTCAGTGGACAGGAGCAGCCATAGGAAGAAAGTGTTAACACTGCCAAGAGCTATCCAAACAAAGGCTCTTTGTAGCTATATAGCTGTGCCTAAATGAAGCACAGAAGGTATGGTCAGGAAGAGTTAATTCTGTATTGAGTTTGCATGGCAAGGTTTTGGTAGCCAGGGGGGCTAGAGAGGTGGCTTCTGTGAGAAGCTGCTAGAAGCTTGCCCAGTGTCCAATAGAGCCAATGCCAGCTGGATCCAAGACAGACCCACTGCTGGTCAAGGCTATGTTCCCCTACAGCTCATGGAGGACCACAGTGGAACAGATATTCACCTGCATCCCATGGAGTACCCCACGCCAGAGTAGGTGGATGTGCCTGAAGAAGGCTGTGACCCCATGGAGAGCCTATGCTGGAGCAGGTTCCTTGCAGGACCTGTGGATCCACGAAGAGAGAAGCCCACGCTGGAGCAACTTTGCTGGCAGAACTTGTGACTCCGTGGGGGACCCACACTGGAGCAATCTGTTCCTGAAGGGTAATACCGTGTGGAAAGGACTCATGCTGGAGCAGTTTGTGAAGAACTGGAGCCTGTGGGGAAGGACTCCCGTTGAAGAAGTTTGCAGAGGACTGTCTCCTGTGGGGGGGAACCCCATGCTGGAGCAAGGGAAAAGAGTGAGGAGGAAAGAGTGTCAGGGACAATACATGATGGATTGACCGCAACCCCCATTCCCCATCCCCAAGGAGGTATAGGAAAATTAGGAGTGAAGTTGAGCTCAGGAAGAAGTGACAGTGCTTTAAGATTTATTTTTTATTTCTCATTACCCTACTTAGATTTCATTTGTAATAAATCCATTTATTCAGGGAAATATGAGTCAAGTGAGTTTTGCCCATGACATTAACTCCCTGAAGAGTGATCTCTCCCTGTCCTTATCTCGACCCACGAGCCTTTTGCTGCATTTTCTCTCCCCTGTACAGCCGAGGAGGTGAGGGAAAGGAGCAGCTTCGGTGGGCACCTGGCAGCCCGCCAGGGTCAACCTGCCACACGCTCAGAGGCAGAGCGCCTGAGTAACGACAAGAGGCAGCTGCCCCGAGGGAGGCCAGAAGAGACACGCACCCTAGGGACAGGGCATTCACGTCGCAGGCCCGGGCGTGTGGCACCCCGGAGAGCAGGGAGGGCAGCCTGAGGAAGGGCTGCTGGGGCAGGGGAACGGCCAGCGCCTAAGGGCTAACGGCCGCCGCCCCCACGCGCTGCCGGACCGGCGCGAGGCCGCGCGCAGAGAGGCGGCGGGGGCG
>VZZY01011613.1:0-25114 GCA_013400335.1 Eurystomus gularis
CCACTGAACCATGTCCTGAAGTGATATGGCTACATATTTTTTTAACACCTCCAGGGATTATGACTCCACCACTTCCCTGGGTAGCCTGTTCCAATACTTGACCACTCTTTCAGTAAAGAAATTTTCCTAATATCCAGTCTAAACTTCCTCTGGTGCAACTTGAAGCCATTTCCTCTTGTCCTATCACTAGTTACCTGAGAGAAGAGACCAACATCCATCTCTCTACAACCTCATTTCAGGTAGTTGTAGAGAACAATAAGGCCTCCTCTCAGCCTTCTCTTCTCCAGACCAAACAGTCCCAGTTCCCTCAGCTGCTCTTCATAAGACATGTTCTCCAGACACCTCACCAGTTTCATTTCCCTGAATTACTTGAGAGCAAGGTTTGGATATATCCTAGTTATGCAGAAAGTGCCCCAAATCCTTATTGTGGGGTCAGCCATCCTCAGTCTTTCATTTCAGGCTGCTCTTGAACAGCTATTCCAGAGGATGATATATCCAGGTAACTGCAGGTACAGATCTGTCCACATGGTTACAAAATCATCAGGATGGAAGTTATCTGGTCCTTTCTTCACCTGCAGGATAATGTCATCTGGAGGTACTCATTTCCTGGCTGTTTATCTAGCTGTTAGTTAAGTACTCTTTACTTTCACTACCAGTGGTGATTCTTCGAGCTATTCCTATCTTCTATTCTTTGGACTTAACGATTTGATTCACCTCAGCAGTCTTTACCTGCAGGTGTTCTTTGCACTCACCCTTGATCCTTCCCAGTCTTTTCCCCTTGTCAGTCTTCTTTTGGGTCCTCACCTTCACGGCATGTGGCACCCAACACTGGGCGCTGTACAACGTGACAGTGATAACGAGAGTAGAAGAAATTCTGGCAGTATCCTGGAGCCTGCATTCTCGTTTCCCCATCCTTGTGTGATATTTTCCTTCTGTGCGTGACACTGTGGCCTGTGTTCAAAGCCTTCTATAAACTTAAAGATAGCACCTATAGCACAACCTCAAACAGTAAATGCTAAGTGAATGCCCAACCTTTGAAAAGTTCAGGTGATCTTTGAAGCAGATGCCTCCCATTAATCTGATTCATGTAATTGTTAAAGTGTTTTGGAAACTTATTAAAGAAATTTACCAAAGTAGGGACCATTTACATGGAAATAACAAGACATAGTCCCTAAGGTTTTCAACAATTTCACCTCTATTTCTGTCTCTGGCTGGGAAGCAGAGAGACAAGAAAGTGTGTATAAATGAGAGAAATAAAACCAGACATTTGGGTGGCTTTCAAAGACATGAATTTCCCATGGTGTCAGAACCAGGTGATTAATTTCTAGTTCGTCTGGTTCACTTTGGACTCAATCTTTATCTGGTTTGTGTACTTATACAAAGATTTCAACTAAAGGCAAAATCTGGAGGTGAAAGTGTAGCTCAGTCTGAAGGTGATGGTGTCATTTAAAGGGGGAATTCAGTCATTAAGGAACAGTCTTCTGCTGTCTCCTCTTTTTCTTGTTCTTATATTTAAGCTGATCTGTTTCCACCTAACATAAAATCCAGATTAAATATATCAAGTTAGTACATATACTCTGTCTACTAGAATTTGATGGCAATCCTTGTTTTCATAATCTCATCATTTTATAAGAAATGTCTTTTTTGGATGATTCTTTTTCTAAACAGGACTTTGGGTGTATGCTTTGAAACAGAGCAGTGGCAGGCAGAAATTATTTAACAAAGAAGTTTCTCTTCAGAAACAGCCATTCATCTCTGATGTTCATTTCATTCTCTCTACTTAGAGCAGTTTCACTTTCTGTAAATAAAGAAATAAGTAATACTTACTAGGTTAGAAAGCAGCTGTCTCTAGAACCTGGAGGTTGGGGCACACATATGGGTTGAGGAAAATATCCCCATGCCAGTGAATATTTAATTGGTTATGCAAAGTGAAATAAGTCCAAAACGCATCAGGAGTCCCTCTGCAGGATGGGAAAAAATCCAAAACAGGAAAATATTAATGAGGTACGAAATCTGCTTTCTACATTCCTTGCAATATGTCTGTTCTCTCATGGCTTTTGAAGCTCACAGATGCTTATAAAAACAGCCACTTGGAACCTGAGAAGATCTTATTTTAGGTATAATGGTTGCTTTAGAAGTGGTAAGTTATGCACACACAAAAATGATATACTTCACAGTGTGTTTTCTATTTCCATCTCCAAATGTTGTGAGCTGAAATAAAAGGTAAACATGACCACTTCAACAGTTTGAAATACTGCAACTTGCTTCAGGCCTCTCCAGTTTACCCCAGGTGTCATATTTATTGTTAACTCCACTTGAATGCAATCACTAGATAGTATACTAAAGCCATCTTCTGTTCACTTTAGATGTATGAATCGCAGCATGTAGTGTCGAGGGAACAATGTGCAAGCTGAGATTGAAAGCCTGGAGCTCCTGTCAGAAGACTGCAGGACTTCACTGCCCTGTGCAATCTTGAGAATGGGAGGACAACATTACTGATGAACCTTTCTCCTTGTAAAAATCTAAGCATTGCCTGGATTGTACTCAGTGGTGGAGGTTTTACTTTCTACAGGAAGAAATGGCACATCATGCCTACCAGGAACACTGCTCCCTCACAGACTATCCTACCTACAAAAAAGCTTTCTGCTCAAAATGATATGTTTCAGGATTTTTATTGAGCACTATGGCAGTCTGGAGTCACAATATCTCTGGCTGCCAGGTTCAGTTTAGGCACATGGTGCTACTACAAGATTTTTCAAACTGTTAGCCCTGTAATGCAGCATGAGAACTATGATCAGGCTGGATTCCTTCCCACTTGTACCTAATTATTCATAAGCAGAGGCTCTACAGCATGTTCTCCTGCATCTCTGAGAAACTAATTCTGTCTTGTAGCACAGTAAAGTCAAAGAATAAAACATATAGCTGAACTCTGGGGATCACTTGTGTCTTCAGTTGCCACCCAAACAAATTTTCATCCATATAGTCTGGCAAACGGTACAGTGTCCTGGTTGCCATATAACCAAGACACTAAAGGCACAAAACATATAATGGTGGATGTCTAGATAAATAATTTTCTGCATTATCAAGGCGGTGATAGGAGTTTCTCCAAAGGGCAGTTCAGAAGAGGCTAGTATTCCACAGCACCACCCAAAGAATCACAGTCTAGCCTTCTAGGCTTTATAGTGGCTTACTTAAAGTTGTGCTTAATATTTTCCTCCCTGGAAAGTGGACACCACCCCCTATAAGTAACTGAGGTTCTTCCATAACATAGAAATATATAAACACTACACAGGGAGACTTATCTCACACTCTAAAATTGTGTTTAAGATGGTGAGATGTCCAGCCCTCTGAAAATACCTATTTCTCTCCATCACGTGGAGAAAACACACAGGTGAATACCACAGATCAGACACACAACTTTTCCAAGGCTAAACAGAAATGAGTTGAATCTCCCTAAATGACAGCTCTGCTACGCAATTCAAATTAGGTCAGCAGCTGGCTGAATATTCAGGGTAAGATTATGTGCCATTCAGATTGTGAAAGGCATATCTTCCGTATGGGAATTCCTATCTCCTTACAAATCACTGCAGAAGTTCGGATATCATCGTACATTTATCAAGGAGATCTGTTATGCCTTGGACTTAAAATGATGCAGACATTAGTGGGAGAGGAGTGCTTTCTCTTCTGAAGAGAAGCTGCAAAATTTTAGAGCCAGTGCTCTTCGATGTTTTTATAAATAATCTGGATGGAGGAATTGAATGTACATTAGGTAAGTTTGTCAGCTAGGAGAAGCTGTGGGCTCCCTCAAGGGTAGAGAGGCTTTACAGAGAGAGCTGGACAATCATCAACCATATGAAATTTAACAAGAGCAAGTGCTGGATTCTCCACCTGGCATGGGGTAATCCTGGTTATACATACAAATTGGGGGATGAGAGGCTGGAGACCAGCCCCACAGAAAGAGATCTAGGGGGTTGGTTTGATGGCAAGTTGAATATGAGTAAACAGTGTGCCCTAGCAGCCAAAGGGGCCAACCAAGTCCTGGGGTGCATCAAGCACAGGATAGCCAGGTGGTTGCAGAAGATTATTTTCCCACTCTACACTGCACTGGTGGAGCCCTGCCTCAAGTACCGTGTGCAATTTTGGGCACCTCAGTACAAGGACATCAAACTCTTAGAGTGCGTCCCAGAGGAGGGAGACCAAGACAGTGAAAGGGCAAAACTTAGAAGGAGCAGCTGAAGTCACCTGGTTTGTTCAGCTTTGAGAACAGAAGGCTGAGGCGTGACCTCACCACAGTCTACAGCTTCCTCAAGGAAGGCAGGGAAAGGAGGGTGCTGATCTCCTCTCTGGTGACCAATGACAGGACATGAGGAAATGATATGCAGCTGCATTAGAGGAAGTTCAGACTGGACATTAGGAAAAGGTTTTTCACTGAGAGGGTGGTCAATTACTGGAATAGTTCCCTGGGGAAGTGGTCACAGCACCAAACATGTCAGAGTTCAAGGAGCATCTGGATGATGCTCTTAGTCATACAGTTTACATTTAGGTAGCCCTGTGAGGAGCAGGGAGTTGGACTCAATGATCCTTATGGGTCCTTTCCAACTTGAGATATTCTATGATTTATAATTCTATGAATAGGAAGCTGAGGACAAGCTGTGTCTTTTTGGACATTCTGGGGTCCAGCAAATGAGGGAACAGGGGTATGTTTAGGTGCTAGGAGAGAAATGGGAAACAAAGAAGGTGACGGGGCAAAGGTATGGGCTGCTTGGGTTTTCTTGCAAAGGTGGCATTCATGATACTTCCA
The DNA here is from genome assembly GCA_013400335.1 of Eurystomus gularis. NCBI lineage: Eukaryota > Metazoa > Chordata > Aves > Coraciiformes > Coraciidae > Eurystomus > Eurystomus gularis. Next base: position 4,802 of record VZZY01011613.1, read on the forward strand.
CAAACAAGTGGTGCAAACCATATCTCTAAAGGATTGTCTTCTGTACAGCAGACTCCAAAGAAGAAGTGGAGTCACAGAGGGCAAATAATGACAGTCTCCAAAACTAAGGGAAAACAAAATTAATGCAACCCTTCAATGCATAACTTCAGGACTGGCTGGTAAGCACAAGAAGACAATATAGGAGCCTTAAGCTATGGGTTCATACTTATCTCTATGCTCCTTCTAGCCCCAAAGTTTTCCACATCAGTGTGCTTTAACAAGCCTTACACTCAACATTAAAGAACTGTGAAAGGGAATGTGAGTTCCCCTCATCCATGTTATGAAGAACTGCTTGGCAAGTAATCTCTAAGTATCACTAAATTCCTGATAAGCTGCCATACTTAGCCCAAGGACAAGAAACTGTACAGACATTTGCATATCAATTTTCTACTGATGGTTTTTACAATAGGACCTAGAGTTGGACAGGCACAGCATACATTTATAAAGCTTACAGCTGTGTTCAGTGATAAGATAAGAGGTTCTTTTGTAGAGACCACAGCAAAAGCTTTGTCAGTGACTGAAATGACACTTTTATCTCATCATGAAAGATGCCCCTTCCAGTGGAAGTCTAGCTGGCATGACGTTATCATTTGAATTGTTTTTTTTTCATGGAAATGAGAGGGGAGAATCTTGCTGATTTATAAAGGAGTTTGTCCCTGTTTTTATTATTATTTGTAACATTAAAAGAAAATGAACTGCAGTAGAAAGATTTTATATCCATCTATAAACTTGGTTATCAGCATCCCAATATTATCCAGTAAATAAATAAAACAACTCCAAAGCTGGAAATGGAATATTTAACATCATGGTGCCACAGTATATATATGGCATCTCATTATGGATGAACAGAAGCTTGCATTATAAAGCTATTTTTTATGATTATTTTGATGCTTGTAATTTTCTGAAGCAGAATTTTCATAGGCTTTCTCTAAATCTGCAGGCACATTTGGGTGTTAATGTGTTAAAGGTCTGTGACCTTTTTCTCAATTGATTAATACCAAAGAGAAGGACTGAGAAATCACCCCATAACTCTGAAGTCATCCATCGGGTGAGCTGGTGACTTAATAGATAGTTTGAATTAAATTAGATTAATTCCACTCAGAATTTAAAGAATGGCTTTGGTTTAAACTTGTAGGAGAAGGGTCTGTTGAAAAGAAGGCACACAATGATACAATCACAGTTTATATGGGCTCTTAAGGGATGTAAGCTTTTATTATGTTTGCTTCAGCCTGTCAGGCAAACATCTACTAACTGCTGTGTGAAGCTGCAGTATGTTTTTTAATAGTAATTAAGGAATGGAATGATTTACCAAGCATGATGATCAGTTCTTTACAACTGGCATTTAAAATTGAGTACTAATGGGGGGGGGGGGGGGTTTGTTTGTTTGTTTGTTTGTTTTAAATGAAACAAGAATTAACTCCAGGAATCCATTTGGTCTGGTTTATACTCTTTATTCTAGGTTACATAACCCACTGTACCTCCTACCTTTCAACTAACAGTTAAGTTTATCTTGTGCAGCTTTAGCAGCTTAAGGGTTGGGCAATCTATGTTATCTACAGTCAAAGGAGAGAAATAGATACTTCCAGATATACATTTTGAATACAATTCTTTATGTATACAACTGCTAGTGTAGGCTGATCTGCATGGGTGTCTGTGGAAACAATAATTCACATGCATGAGCTTTGTAATGGCAGAGACCTTAAGGAAAATGTAAGAGCTGATGGTCATGGAAAGTGCTGAGAGCCTTCCCAGAACACCTTCACATAGTGGCAGACCAGCTGAATCCCTTCTTTGTGCTCCTTTCCAAGACCATGTTCTCTTCATGTTATTATAAAATTCCACATATTATCAAAGAAACAAAACTTGCCTGTAATACGCAAGGCAAATCCTGACAAACTCAATCAAATCCTATTTGTGCAGCTCAGATGAAATTTCTGCTGAGAACCACATGAGAAATGATTAAGGGTGGGCTACATGCAAAATATAGTAGATTCTTCTGATGGTGTCCTGGGTTGGCCAGGACAGGGTTAATTTTGTGTGGAGCCAGGTAATTCTATACCATGCTGACGTCATGCCCCGGGGCCACCTCCGGGGAGGGGCCAGTTCTGTTGGGAGTGGTTCAGTTGGAGTTCAGTTCGCCCTGAACTTCGCTTGGGTTCAGTCCCTCGCCGTTGTTCTCTGGTATTGTTTTTTTTTGTATTGCTCTTTTTCCTTACTGCTTAGTATTTGTTCTTTTTAACTGCAAAGTGCCCATTGTATGTTACTTTCTTTTATATATATATTAAACCTTCCTTACCTCAACTCAAAAAAGGCACTTTTAAACCTTCTTTTCCTTTCTCTGTCCACGGCCCACGGCAGAGGGGAGGGGGCAGGGAGAAGCGGCCGGCCGCACGGCTTGGCTACCCCGCAGCTCTTACTAAACCGACACATCTTTATAAATCATAAATTTGGATTTTCTTATACATGTTAATTCATATTCTTTTCAGTTAAGAGAACACCTGGAGCCTTTAGTCAGTTACAAAGACAGAGGTGATAACAACTGTGCAAATCTTATTTTCTTTTAAATGAACTAAAGGTATTAGGCACCTCCAGGTTATTAAATGTACTTTGCCTGAGTAAAAATTTAATATTGCAGGATATGGCACTAACTATTGTATAATACAAGTGACAAGTAACAGCATGCCTCATTATTACACTCTTACATTCAGTAACAAGATAATTTACCAGCTGTGCTCTTCTGCTGTGGTACTCACACTGTAATTAATCTATGCGTTACAGATCAGATCAGACCTCTTGCCCTCTAATTTTGAAATCTCAGAGTCCTGTTCATGTCACTAATACCTCACTGAGCTAGCGACTGAAATTTCGTTCATAGGTACATAGGAAAAGAAAAATCATAGGTATAGAGAGAGAAAAAAAAAATCCATCTTTGCAGCCACAGTGTAGGTCTGTAGGGCACAGATTTGACCTCCTTTACTCTGACAGTAGAGAGAATTATTTTTCTCAAAAAGATGGGGTGAATATTGTTGAACATGAGAGTTAACACTTCAGCTAATGACTGTTTTTCAGAAAGCCATCTATGGGAAATTTCAAGACTTTCTTTGTTCCCTGCGTGAGAGTGCTGCCTTACGTATAAAACAACTGCAGTCCAACATAGCATATAAATGGCATTTTATATTATATTTTTATCTCTTCTCACATGGTCAAAGTTCTACAACCTTTGCTTCAGCAAAACTCCCCAAAATACCTGTGCAAATGTTGTTAGGATAAGAACAGTGAGGTTGGTGAGCAATGGCACTGCACAGCAGACACTGAACTAGAGCTTGAACAAAAATTGGAATTCCTTTTCCACCAGTTCTGACATTTTCATCCCTTTTAAATCAAGTCAAAAAGCTGAAAGAGCAGAAAAAGCTCTGAAAAAAAGACCTGAAAACTCTTGAAAGTTTTTTTTTTTTGATATATAGAAATGAAAGGTTCTACTCTTTCCAAATTGAAAGGTTTTATTTAAAATTAAGTTGACATTGAAGTGCTTCTGCCCAAGGATCCATGGCACACATTACAATTGCAATTACAATGCCTGCGATCCTCATTCTCCCCTTGGATGAGGCTGCTTGGCAGATTATGAGAGCCTTATGTACAAGGATGAGGCACAGAGTTCAGTTAAAAAGATTGACACTGTATTTTAACCTTGAACTGCTCACATCAAAACATTTCAGTGGATGACAGTGTTTTATTTTTGAGTATAATAAATTTTGATTAAATCCAACATATCGAATATGTACTTTTTTTTCAGAAGAAAATTAGGAAGGCAGAAGGGTGTAGCATGGAAAGCCAGACTTCCTCAGGAAATTATTCTGCTGAAAGAGCATTAAAAAAATAATTTCAGTGGAAAATTCACAATATTCAGAATGACATAGAAATTGTTTATGCTTTCTTTCCACAAAGAAATGAGATACTAATTCATTCCCAAGAGAACTGGAGGAATTTGTTGTTTGTTTTGTTTTTAAAGGAGGATGTATATATTCAGCCCCATTGGAACTGAAAAAACATCTCAGACCTGAATAAAGATGCATTCCAAAAGATGTCAAGAGGAAAGCTTTTGCAGAGCCAGCCACTTCAGGAGCTTATTACAGACAGTGCTTTCAACCAATAGCTTTAATAAGAGCTGAATTTATACACAAACATTTTGAAAGCAAATAAATAAATGCAGTGGGGTAGAAGACACTTCACAGATTTGGTATAATATTATGAGCACAGAGAAAACCATGCATCTGTTTTATAGTTGCTTTATATTCTTCTCCTGTGTGTGCATTTTATGCACATAAAAATTAACAGCCTTTGACTATCCATTTGTATTTATAACATCTGCAGTACCAATGGGTGCAGTTCTAGTTTCTCTGTCCCAGGCTTGCTAAGCATCCTAATTTGGAAAGAAAATGCCAGATAACTCTCCAGGGGAACATTCACAACGTCAACATGTCTTGATTCCTAGACATCCTAATGTCACCAGTGGGAAGTCTATAATGAAGGAAGTCCCACTGGCAGTGAAGCAGGGTACACACAGAAATGCCAGTCTTTGTTTTTTTCTGTTTGAACCAATTGAGGTATAACTAACTGCAGTCTGATATTGGAGTAGTCTTTCTGCTTTGCGGTAAAGAACATATTTTGACTATGTAAATGAAAAAGATCATGCAACATGGTTGGCTCAGAAATCTATGTTCATGCTATGAGTGCTCCCCCAATGGTCCTAATTAGAGCTGGCTGGATTCCCTCAGAGACCTGTTGTTTGTGAGTACCTGGACAGTAGGGGCTCTCTACCCCAGTTTCTTCTCTGAGGACATTGGAGTTGACCACTTCCTCACAGAAAACAAACAAACAAAAAACCTCACCATAGTAAAAATCAAGGCATCCAGAGAACTACTGATACAAATCCCTGAATTCAGCTAGTGGGACTATTATTGTGATATTTTTTAGAGAGATTTTTAAAAAGATAATTTTCTCCTCTGCTACAAATTGCTGCAGTGAAAGTGTTCCAGGTGGTGTGCAGCTGGTTCAATTCAACTATTTCCATTTCCAGATAGATTTTCTAGCTCTGAGGAAGTTGCTAGTTGTTTTGCTGATAAATTCAAGATTTCTTTTGAGCCTGCTGTGCTATGAGGGAGCAGGGGAGTATCTGCAGAGGGAAATGAAAAGTTTCTGATGAGCTGCATCCAGTAATACTGTGAAACTGCATCTGCCTGGGATTACCACCATGTACTTTTGATGTTAGTCCTTCCGCACCAAGAACAGGCAGAAATACAAAGTAGAAGCTATTTTCAGAGAAGTGTTGGTGAGGAAAAGGCCTTGTCACAAGCTTCATGCAAACATTGAGTCAGTTGAGCTGGGAAATCCTCTTCCCAGTCTGTAGGGAAAAGTGCTGTATGCCTGAAAAGTGCATTGTACGAACCAGAACATTTGATAAAGATGTCTTTGAGATTCTGTCAAGACTGACTGTACCCATGCCCTGTGCCCGTATCCAGGCAGCAGGGAGCACATTGGGACTGTCCGCAGGGCACAGAAGGTCTCAGAGCACTCCAGAGGCAAAAACAACCTAGAGGTAGACCTTTGTGAACCATAAGGAAATAGCCAAGGCATCCACAGGACAGAGAAATACGAATTTGGGAAGAATTTCCTTCACTTTAATCTTTCTTGTCAGCTGCAAAACCCCTGCAGTTGTTACAGAAATGCTCCTCCACAACACCAACAGCTCCTTTGCAGACTTTACATTAGAGAAATAAGAACTATATTTCAGCCTGAAAATGTGTTTGGCCAAGCAGGGGTTTCTCTTTGTTTATTTGTTTGTTTCAGCAAGATGAATACCATCCAACTTAAAAAAAAAAGCCGTAAGCTTCCTATATTTATTTTGTTCATGTTCACTGCGCTGTGGGGTGAGTTTACTTTGGCTAACACATGCTCACAGGAAATGAAATAGAAACTGCATGGAGAGGACTATCTCCAAAATGAGCAGAGCAATAGAGATTGTTCTTAGCAATCAATACTGATTGTGTGCAACAGTGGAAAGGAACTGGGGCTTGGTGCTACTGTGTTGCTTCTTGTCTTGGTCTGACTTACAGTTAATAAGTTATGGGAAAAAAAGACTACAGGAAAAAGGTAAATGAAAAGCATTTCTCTCAGGAAGAATGGAAATAGCTTTTTCTGTAGAGGTTAAATCTCCCCTATTATTAAAAAAACAAAGAGAAATGGCTGCCAAAGAGACAGAGCCGATAGGTGATGTAAATTGTCAGCAGCTGAAGACAGAGCCCATGTAGGCTTTCAGAGGCTGCTGTCACTTCTTGCCTACCAAGCCCTTTGTTCCCCTCCCTGCAGTTCCTTGCACCAAACTAATCTCACTTTTTCTGTTTACTTTCTGCCATACTAATTCTAAGTTAGAGCAGGTCATCCCACCAGCCTTGGACCCAGGCTGTCGCAGGGGTGAAGGAGCTGAGGGGCTGAGAATGAGCAGTGAGGGGCAGGTGAGAGTAAAAGGCTGCTTTTGGGGGCTGGACCCATCTATGCTGGCTTAACGTGTTTGTCAAGCACGGCTTTACTTCCAAAGTCTTGCAGGCTTGGTCTCTGACTCTTAATTAGCCTGCGTACCTTTCACACCTCTCTGGCAGTACAGGGCTCCTTTGAAGAGTCAGAAAGTTATAAAGAGCAGTTCTATCTTATGACATTAATAGAAACATATATGGAGAATTCAGGTTTTTCATTATAGTAGTGTTCTCCAGATAACATTAGTGCAGAGATTTGTGTGTATAGGCACACTAGTTTCTGACTAGGCCTTAGAGAATGCTAAATATGTTACTTCACAGTAGTCTTCAGGAAGCAGGAGACTGTTGCTAAGACAGTACTTAATATTTTATGTTGATCTTAGCAGCTAGCAAAATCTACACATTTGTAGAATTATGAGTCAGTTATCAGAAACAATCTCTCTGTGTTACAAAATCCATCTTTGGAGGGGGCTATTCAAATAACCTGAGAGAAATTCCACAGTCATTTTTCTATGGCAGTAGATGAGGTCAGACTGTACCTGGCATGATTTGTGTTGCGGGATTGTGTGAGTCCCCTTAAGAAAACTTTTCCAACTCTGCAGAAGTATCACACACAATTCCACAGCACAGCAACTCTGCTTCTGTACTCGCTGCATTTCTGCAGCTCGCTGTTACCGAAGTGCAAAGTTGCATTAACTAACAAGCAAGTTCGGTCACATGCATGCAGCTATTTCACTGTAATTTTCATCTGTTGTCTTCAAGATGTTTTCTTTAGATTGTAAGATGCTGTATTCCGGTCACCAATCCCTCCAGATCCCTCCAGACAGCCAAAGTCTGCTTTTGGTCCCAAATTTGAAATGACTGAGCTCTTTTTCTAGCCCTTTATATCAAATGTAGCTCCCTGACAACAAATTTTAAAAGACTAAAGGAAGTTACTCTCTTTCAGAGAACTGACTTTTTACAATCATCTGTCCTTTGCATGCTAAACAAGGATTTGAGGACTGTAGACAGCAAAACATAAAAGTACCTGCAGGGGAATCCAGTTTATCTCCTGACTTCAGAATATTTTGGAAATGACTTGCCACTCATGTACAACAGAATATGAAAACCCGATAGCTCTGTATTGCTCTTTCAGATTCCAATATTCTGACTTCATTTGACTTAACAAATGCTTCAGTAGCCTGGGATGAATACTAAAAGAAATGAACAAAAGTTTCTGAAGGCAGAATCCAGCATATTATTGAAAAAATTACCACTAAACAAGCTTTAGAAATTCAATTTTTGAAAATAAGAACTTCTCCTAGGCTTTCCTATATATACACCCATGCTTTTGAAAATTCATGCTGTCAGATTTTCTCACTCTGATGCAAAGTTGGTTAACTTTGCCAGACTGGAATTGGCAACTCCAGCAATTTTCTCCATCCAATGAAGCCAGGAAGTGTGAAAGCTGGGGAATTGTTTCCCCTTAAAGTATGTTTTTGACAATTCACATATGTGGTGTTTGAGATACGGGCAGAAGCCTGCTTTGCTTAGCTGAATATCAGAACTGGGCCTCCTGCCACCATTACATTTTCATAAACAGGTTTGGCTCAAATTTTAGCACTGCAAAAATGGAGGAAAACAAACCGACATTTTTATGTGTTGTGAATCAGCACTTGACCCTCTGTCCTGCCTACGCCACCCTAGTCTGAAACCTGGTTTAAGCACAGAGAAAAGCTTTTAAAAAACCCTTTAATTCCTTGGTGGTAATTCTAATATGGCGTATTCTTAATTTGGCTGCAGGCAGAAAGTCCAGTGAATGTCTTGAAAAGCAAAGTTTTGCCAGTTCTACCACATGCTTCTCACATTTTTGATGATTGTACCATACATGTGTCAGAAATAACCACAAGGAATGTGAGTACCTTAGGCAATACAAGTTTTCAAATGGATCTATAGTAGCTTTTGGAACAGAACCATGATCCTAGCTGTGTGCCAGCTTGTAAAAATCAGTCCACCCATCTCCCAAACAAGGGTTTTAATTACACTGCACGGCAGCAGATTCAGCTGAAATCTTTGAGAAGACAATTCTCATGCTTTAAATAACAGACACTCAACCCAGAGGCTGAAGCCTTACTGGAAGTTATGCCATGTGTAGACTGAGGTCCTGATCGCATACAATTTGGAAGAAACTTTTGACATGTTTCAAATGTTTCTTCTGTTCTGGTGGCATGTCAGAGAAGAGAATCCATTAAAAAGAATTCTATACAAGTTCTGCAATGGGGAGCTTACTGTAGAGTTGGCTTTGTTATAGAAAAAAACATTTTAAATAGTCATTGAAAATGTATTAATCTAAGTCCTTTCAGCATTAACTTCCAGGGAAGGTCCTTCCAGGGAAACTATGCTTTTCTAAAAGTATGAAAAATAAACAAATAGAGCCTTTTTAAGCAGAAAAATAAAACCAGGGGCTAGCATGACAGGGTGGGATGTGACACAAATGTGTGTATCAGGCCAGAGGGCTGCTATTATGTTTGCCAGCAGTTCCAAGGCTCTCCCATGCTTCACATAACCCTGTGTTTTCAGCCCCATCACCTGAGAAATGTAAGTAGTTTCTCTGCTCAAATAATAACAATAATTTAAAAATAAATTCAAGTGTGGACACAAACTTGGTTCCCATGGTACGTATTTTCCACCTGACTTCCAGGCTGCTCTCCACTTTGGAACTCCTAGGGTTGTGATTGTTCCTTCACAGTAGCTATCTTCTTGTTGATTCAGCTTCATTTCTCTAGGACTCTCAGATCCTTCTGCAACGACAGGTGCCTGCTGTTTCTTTTCCAGGATTCATCCCTTTTATTGCTTGATTTAAGATTGTCCTTGTTGCAATCCATCCATTCTATTTATTTTATCTCTTTGAACCCATTTCTCAAGACCTTTTGAATGTTAATGTTCTCCAAAACTTTTGCAGCCCTTCTCAGCTCTTCTACAAAATGTCACAGTCCTGTTTTATAGCCCATTATACAGGTCACCAGTGAAACCTTTGAGCAGATCCTGAGATGGTTCACTGCAGAGCCCTGATCAACCTTCCTGACAATGAACCATTAAAAATACTGTTCACAGATCACTGTATGGTTTTGTTCACAGCCTGTAGGACAACGTTCTAGCCATATTCATTACCTTTTATTTTACAGCTGAGAAGATGGAGCTCTAATATCCAGTCCTTATATATTTTTTTTCCTGATCTTGTGGCCATGATAAAGCCTTTACATATTTCTGTCCCACCCATTGTCAGAGAAATGTAAATGTTATTTTCTCTTGTGCCTCACAGTTGTGCTGCAAGGCTTCATCACCTGAATGTGAGATGCTCTGAAGAGAAGAACTTTGGCAGTAAGTGCTCCAAATTGATATGAGTCCTAGTGGAGAGCATCCACCACCTATCCAGAGGGAAAGAACACAATTCAACCTTCATCTCCATGCTGAACTATTTATTTTCATTACTTCAGGGAATACTAACAAGAAAACAAGTGCTAAAGAAATTCTTAAGTCAAGGCAATATTCATCCCCTCCCTACCAACCACAACTCAGTTCAGTTGCCGAGTTTGCAAGAACTCTAAATGCTTTTCTTTGCCTCAAAACACCAATTCTTTAGCAATTTTATCTCTCACAATTTTAAGATATTCCCCCTCACTGCACTTGCAAACACCTTGCAGTGGACTCCTCTGCCACCCTCTGTCTCTGATTTAGAGCATAATTTCATGAATGACAAGAGATGACCTCTCTCTTGCTTCCTGTGTGGGCTGTTCTCAGCTGGCTTGTTCTGCACAGTTCTGGTTTTTATTGCATAGTGCTTCATCTTTATAGCTGTTATAAGACATTTATATCACTTTCCTCGTATGCTGGGTATTATTGGAAGAGGGTCCATTGTACAATGCATCAAAGATGTACTGGAAAATTGCTTTTGGCAATGATTCTGGATTTTTTGGGGGGGGGTGTTCAGCAATCAGGCTGCAGCACACATGATTTGTACTTGTTGCTTTGTGTGGGCTTGGTACTCAAAATGCAGAAAGAAAACCATTCTTTTCAAAACAGAAGTCTGGAATTACTACTCAGTACTCGGTCTTAGACTGGTATGACTCAGAGTGGGATTGGATGTGTCATATAAATATTTGATACCATGGGCACTGGAGAACACTTTCAGTACAGATTGGACTCCTTCCTCTCAAACACAACTCTTTGTGGCAGAAAACCTTACCAAAACCTTAGACTGTGAGGCTGGAGGGAGCCTAGTAGATGATGTGGCTAAACCTTCTGAATAAGTAATGGATTGTCCTCCGCTTCCCCTCCCATGTGAAGTCCACCACACAGTCTTATTAAGGCTTGCTTTAGATCAAAACACCCTTGACAAAGTCAAAAGCAGAGGTTACCATGTTAATCATCTTTGCTGCTGAAAAATTCAGATTTTACCCTTAACTTAGATTTGCATTAACAGCCTTATACTATTTTTTATAATGCTTTTCTCTGAGAGGTTAAGAAAAGTAATAATAATTTCAATATTTTTTGTCATATTAGAATGTAGATTGCCTCTTGATCTTGTATGCAATGAGCAATGGGATATCCTTGCATCTCTCATTGTAAGGCATTTCTCTATTCCTCAAGAGTTGTTGTCACTATTCTCTGTATTGTTTCCAAATTTTCACAGCTTCTTTAAAGTATGAGATACTTAAATGGCTATTTGGTTTTGAGAAGCATTGTTTTCAACTCAAGCAACGTTTCACATTCACTGTCATCACCACCATCCTCATTGTTGTTGATTGAAGACTATACTAACTATTAAGGAGTAGGTAATAAAGTAGGTTGAAGACTGTGCATCTAGGTTTTATGAACTGCCCAGAAGAATTAGGAAGGACAAGGATGTCCTTCCATAGGTCTCTATCTTCTTCCTGTTCCACCAGGTCAGGCACATAGGAAGAAATGAGCTACTGCAGCATTTTCCCTTACTTTCTGCCCTTTTGTCACAAGGGAAAGGGCTTTGGATTCCTGCTCTGCCTGGGAAACAGATTAGCTGCCATGCCTAAAGGGTAGAGAGATATAAACCACCATCTGGAAAGACCAATAGCCACCTAGATCAATAAATGACAGACCAGTTTTCCAGGTATTGCACTCTACAAAAGGCCGATTGTGTGAGCACAATTCGGCTTCGCACTTTACATGACAAAAAGTGAATAAGAGCAATACATCTAAAATATTGTGCTAAGTGGTGTCTCAAGCTGCTCACTATTGCTTTTCCACTGTCTTTCCCCTGCTCCTTCCATTACTTTGCCTACTCTAAATCCTGGTTGCAAAGTCTTTGGGAGAGGTACTTTTTATATCTTTGTAGAGTAGCTGACACAATAGATCTGTCTGATCTAAACAAGGCCTTTGAGTGATACTGCAAGACTCATGAATAGTGATTATTGCTTCCAACCACTAGAGAACTCAGCAGTTTTTTCAGAGAAGTTGACCTACTTAAATTGTATATCCAGGTAGTGCTTGCAGCATTTTATTAAATTGCTCTAACAAACAGTCAGAAAGAGAAATGTGGAGGATACCCTGCTATCCTGCAGGTCAAGATGTATACCACAAAATGAGAGCCTGCAACTGCAGCACAAGTTTTGTACTGAGACACATTACTGAGAACTTAGGACAATCCTTATGGGAGTTGAGGAATCAAATGTGAAGCAGTAACACTGGATCTTGTGTCCAAGACAGTGACTAGTTTGATGGGCTAAAATAGCTGGGAAATTAACTACTCAGAGCATGTCTAGCTTGTCAAACATTCTTAATGTGACCCAGATCTAGCATAGACCCATATAGTTGACAAGGATTTGGCTTCAGCTCAGTATTTCTCTGACCTTCTGTCATTCATCCCAAGGATTTCAGACTCTCAGTTCATCTTCAAGGCCCTGGAAGGAGCTTCTGAGATTTTGGGAAAAATTATGCAGTGGTTCATATCTAGGGTTTTAAAATGCTGATAGACAGCAAATCTACTTACAGTATTTCAATCTGCTTTTCCATTCCTGAATTATATCAGAAGACATGGGGAAAAAAAAGGATAAATAGAAACCAATAAAAAGTGAGATGCTAAAGAGCTCCCTTTTATGAATAAGTACATTTTCAGAAAGGTAGAGGTAAAAAACAGGTAAGAAAAAGAATAGCCAAACACTTGCTTTCCCTCACAACGTAGAGTATAGATTAATCATTCTGTGCATATGTTATATAAACTCAATGGAAGAAAGAAAAGAGGCAGATGTCATACTGAAAAATAAACCACTAGGGTGCTTATCAAAAGTGACAATACTCCTACGAAAAAAATATTACTGCTCTTCTTCAACAGGCATTCCATAAGCAAAAATAATTTTCTTGATATTTAATGTCAACAATTTACCACCTCCCACTGAGATGTCAGCAAATATGTACTTAATCCAAAACATTTTACATATGAAAAAAACCCCACAAGTTAGGAAAAAAAGTATTTATGCAGATGAAATGTAATGGATAAAACACAGTGTTAGAAAAGAGCTGTAGTTGAACCAACCAACTATTGGCTACACCTACGCTAGCAAATAAAATAGGGCAGGAAGATATGGTCATGGGGACAAAGGGGATGACACCCTTAGTATTCATATCACTACAATCTCTCCCTCTCCCAAATCAGAACATCTCATTCACTCCACCTGATGGGAACAATCCTTGGTCTGTTTTGTTTCCTGAGATGTGCCTCAACACTGCTTGGGAGAGTGTGAGTCAGTAGGGCCAAAAGTGGACCAGGGGATGTGATATCCACTAGCAGCACAGATGACCATGTGATACATTCCTGACCATATTAAGCTTAATATTGAAACCATAATAAAGGCCAGAGCTCGGCTCTGATGTCTGCATTGCTATCCAGTAAAAACTGTGGGTGTAAAAGACCTACAAGGAAAAAGTCACCTACAAGAGAAAGTCACATGAGAGCTATCCCACCAGACTGCAGAGTTATAATGCAGATGTCTGCCTTTGTGCTGCTACTTCAGTATTCCCTTCATAGTCAAAGAGGAACAGATTTGCTGTGGCCAGGTGTTCAGATGAATAATTGTCTAGATGTAGGCATATTCTCTACACATTATACAGGGACTCTAGACAACTAGTTCAGATATGTATTTGTGCAGTTGAATCATAGAATCATAGAATGTTTTGGGTTGGAAGGGATATTAAAGATTATCTAGTTGCAACCCCCCTGCCATGGGGGGGTTGGGACCCCCCACTAGATCATCTCCCACTAGATCAGGTTGCTCAAAGCTGCATCCAACCTGTCTCTGAACACTTCCAGGGAGGAGGCATGCACAACTTCTCTGGGAAACCTGTTCCTGTCTCACCACCCTCAGAGTGGAGAATTTCTTATATCTAATGTACATCTACCGTCTTTCACTTTCAAACTATTATCCCTCGTCCTATCACTGTATTCTTTAAGTGCTGGAAGGCTGCTATGAGGTCTCCCTGTAACCTTCTCTTCTCTAGGCTAAACATCTCCACCTCTCTCAGCCTGTCCACATATGGGAGGTGCTCCAGCCTCTTCTTGGAGGCCATGATCATCTTCACGGCCCTCCTCTGAACTTACTCGAGCAAGTCCATTTCTTTATTATACTGGGGGCCTCAGAGCTAAGCACAGTACTCCAAGTGGGGTCTCACAAGAGCAGAGTAGAGGGGGACAATCACCTCCCTCGACCTGCTCGCCATGCTTCTTTTGTGCTGCCCAGGATGTGACTGGTTTTCTGGGCTGTGAATGCACATTGTAGGCTCATATTCAGTTTTTTGTCAACCTACACCCCCAAGTCCTTCTCCTCAAGGCTGATCTCAATCCACTCATCACCCAGCTTATATTTGTGCTTGAGAGTTGAAGTGCTGGGGCCTGAGTTGTGGGCCCGAAGTTGGAGTTGACCTGTGAAAGAGTCACAACCTAGCAGAATGTTTTGTTTTCACTATTGGCTTCATGTTCCAGAGGCAGAACCTGGCCCACCTGTCTTTGTAGCTCTCCCCTCACCTGGGTGGTCATGGTTGGGATGGTGGGTGAGGCCAGGATTATATCAGCCAGGAGCTGTTGGGTGTAGCTTCTGTTGGGGCTGGTTGCACCTTGCTGAGCTCTCTCAGTAGTGTCCTTCCATGTGAAGGGCCCCTGAAGGAGCCATCTCTGTCCATTGTGTCCAGTAGATGATGCTGGCACCACAGTGGGCAGCAGAGGAGCTAGGCCCACAGGAGCCTATGGCAGGACTGTCTGAAAGGAGACTTCTGAAAGGATGTTGCTGAGTTCAGTGCTGGCCTGTGTGATCAGGCAACTGATGGCAGCATAAAATGATGATGGCTGAACCGGCACAACAAGAGTGCCTCAACCCAGGTGCAGGACCTTGCACTTGGCCTCGTTGAACTTCATGAGGTTTGCATGGACCTCTCAAGTCTGTCAAGGTCCCTCTGCATGGCATCCCTTCCCTCCAATGTTTCGGCCACATCACACAGCTTGGTGTTGTCCACAAAATTGCTGAGGGTGCGACTCAATCCCACTGTCTGTGCCACCAACGAAGATGTTAAACCGCAGCGGTCCCAACACCAACCCCTGAGGAACAGCACTCATCACTGATCTCTGCTTGGACATTGAGCTGTTGACTGCAAGCCTTTGAGTACAAACATCCAGCCAATTCCTTATCCACAAAGTGGTCCATCTGTCAAAACGACATCTCCAATTTAGAGACCAAGATACTGCGCAGGACAGCATTGAACACTTTGCACAAGTCCAGGTAGATGACATCAGTTGCTCTTCCCTTACCCACCAACACTGTAAACCCATCACAGAAGGCCATCAAATTTGTCAGGCATGATTTGCCCTTAGTGAAGTCGTGCTGGCTATCACCAATCATCTCCTTATTTTCCATGTTCCCTAGCATAGTTTCCAGGAGGATCTGCTCCATGATCTTGCTGGGCACAGAGGTGAGACTGGCCTGTAGTTTCCTGGGTCTGTTTTTTCCCTTCTTAAACATGAGGGTTATGTTTTCCCTTTTCCAGTCAGTGGGAACGTAACCGGACTGCCACAACTTCTCAAATATGATGAATAGTGGCTTAGCAACTTCATCCACCAGTTCCCCCAGGACCAAGGGATGCATCTCATTAGATCCCATGGACTTGTGGACCTTTAGGTTCCTTAGATGGTCTCAAACCTGATCTTCTCCTGCAGTGGGTGGTTCTTCCTTCTGTCAGTCCTTTCCTTTGCCTTTTGCAACTTGGACAGTGTCTGGAGCACTTGCTGGTGAAGACTGAGGCAAAAATGTTGAGTACTTCAGCCTTCTCCATATCTCCCATTCCTTTCCGCAGAGGGCCTACAATTTCCTTTGTCTTCCTTTTATCACTGATGTTCTTACAGAAGTTTTTCTTGTTGCCTTTGATGTCCCTGGCAAGATTTAATTCTATCAGGGCTTTGGCTTTCCTAACCAAAGGAAGGTAGGTTATATGACTCCAATCCCACCCCAAGAGATCAAAAATTTAAAAATGACAAAGGGATATTTCTGATAGCTTTTTTACAAAACACGGAAAATCACAATTATGGAAGTATCTCTTTGGAGCTTTTACCATAACAAGTGTTACTCTCTATTTCAGCAAGGCAAAAAACCACACAAAACATTAAGCAAGCTTATTCTGAAATAAACTAGTGTCCCAAAGATATTGAGCCTTCTCCCTACCAAAAAGACAACCATGGCAGGCCATGAATTGTTTGAGAGTAAATTTTTCACAAGGTAATAACAATTTCCTAAGTCCTTAGGAATACAAGTTTATGTGGGCAACACATCTGTCCATGGAGCATCTGCAGATAGCAATGAAGCAAGGTCAGGTTAGGATCTAGTGGTAACTGGTGCTAGTGGCAAAAAGTACATGGCTCTACATGCTCAGATCTGTGTTCATGTTGCTAATAAGAAAGAGTAAAAGCAAGCCTAGAAGAAATCAGCCCAGGTATCTGCAGTAATGATTTTGATTCTCTCACTTCTTCAGTGTCCAGTGGTTGATTTTACAGAACTGTGAATTATAAAGAGTTTTTGCTCATCAGGAAAAATCTGAGAGATGAAACATGGAAAAATTTTTGCTTGTTTCCAAAAATCTTTCTTCAAAGCTGTAAGTGAAATGCCTCTCTTGTGTATAACAGAACTCCTGTGTTTCCATAATGTGATAAAATGTCAGACCCATCTTTCTATTTACAAAAATTTGGCTTTATTAAATATGTGGTGATATGTCTGAGCATTTTTTGTCTCAATTTTGTTACAGAAAAATGGAAAACCATAATCAACAGCAAGAGATAGAAAATATTAATGTCAGCAAGAGTACAAGCTCAGCAGAAGCTGAGAAGAATTTTGTACCTTCTAAATATGCATCTAACATATTAATCACATTTACCCAACAGGGGACTCTCCACCTTCTCTGGCCATGAAAGCTACAAAAAGATGCTGAGGATGTTTCTAAGAATATTAAAAGCAACATGGCTAGAATAGATTTAACATATAAACAGGAACATCCGTGGTGCACACCAGTCCTTCACAGTAAATATTATGGTTTGCTTTCAAAAAGTTATTAAAGTATTTAATTATGTGCAGAATGTTCTTACAAAGCAAAAATTATTAACTGTTGGGAACACAGTGATCTGTTTTGAACAGAGACAATAAAAGATACATAAAATTTCCAATTTTCAATTTCCAATTTGAATTTGCTTTGACTGCAAACAGTTTCAACACTAGTGCTGGAAGGTCAGGCTCTGGTCCTCTTTTAAAAAAGAATAAATGGGATTGCTTTGGATTTTGCCCAGATTCAGTTAAATCAGGATCTGGTCCATGAAGTTCATTATGGTCAGTCATACAAATTAAAATGAAGCAGGAAGATATCTGCATTTTCTTCTACTTTATTATAAAATTATAGGAGATTGAAAAAAGATAGAGATAGGTTTTCATTAGGGACTACAGATTTTAAGAGAAAGGTTGTTCGTTTGTATGTTTTAGAATCCCATGCCCAACTCCAATCAATTTTAATTTAATTGTAATTGCTTTTTAGGTTTCATCAAGCAACAAAGCAAAACCAACACTGGTTCAAAAGCTCTCCAGACTTATCCTTCTACTCAGGTCAATATTCATTTTCCTCCAGAGATGAGGACAGTGGGAGAAAGCCAAACCTGTGTCTGCAGCCCTAGAATTTCTCAGCCTTCAGCTTCTGATTAAAATCCTCTGGGTCCAGTTTTAGGCCTTGTTTGAGGAAGCTGAAGGATACAAAGCTACTTATTGTGAGCCAGTGACTTCCCTAAACTCTTCTTTCTGCTTCACCAGGGAGAGGCTCAGACAGGCCCTAGCTTCCTTAGGAGAAAACTTTCTCCTGTATAGAAAACCAGACTTACAGGATACATGTTTGGGTCATGCAAAGTGATGGAGGGAAGGGGAAGGGAAGGCTTTCTAGAAACTAACCTCTCCTGTTCTACTTTTTTCTGATGACTGCCACCCAGATTTGTAGGAAGGAAGGAAGGGAGTGAGGGAGGGGGGGATCCTACCCTGCCTTTGGCCAGTTGCTTCAGCTGAGGATAATTGTTATGCATATCCTGTTAACTGTGGCATCCAGCCTAGGAACTGCCTACTGGAGCATCACAGAAAAATTTAGTCAAACATTTCAAATATATTGATCAGATTTGGCTCTAAAAGTCTTTTGAAATGGATCTGCATGGCAATGTGATGTGACACCATCTGGGTTTTTCTCCCGTTTGGACATAGAGTGGGTGGATGCTTTGGCATTGACAAAATAAGAATGTTATTGGAGCAGTCCATGTTGACACTTCCCCAGTGAAGCTGATGCCAAATCTCTCTGGGTGAAATCCTGGCCCTCTTGACTTCAGTAGGAACTTTACCATCAATTTCAGGATGGCACACATTTTCCTTCCATCTTGAGTTAGTATAAGCTCAAGCCTCATATTTGGAATACTCTCAGGAGGCAGAAACAATGAGGAATGAACCATGATACAGCTTTTACATGATCTTCTGGCACAGATAAGACAGCAAGGAGCACTATTCTCTAAAAGCATACAAGTGTAAAACACTTATTTGAAATAAGCTTCTTTCTGTCAGGTAGTTCATTGTGTGCACTAGCTTGAAAACAATTGAAAATGGCCATAAATAGCTGAAATGTAAAACTTTAGGTTAAAGTCCTTTATAACATATAACACTGGGACTGGCAAGCCAACAAAACTACAAGAAAAGAACAAAATTCCCTTACTTGCCATGACTGCTGACAGAGTAATCTCCAAAAAAGACGAAACCAACAAATACTTCAGTGTGTTCTACTTCTCTAGTTACATTTTCTATTTACTTTGGCTATAGTCATTTAGCACCAATGAACTTGTGACAGAGAAACTGTGATGACTAATGGATGCTATGGCAGGTGGTGTACATTTGAACTTTCCAGACATCAGGCAATAATTGCTCACAGAGAGCTGTGGAAAGAAAGAAAATCTGGAAGGTCCGAAGGTCTTATATTAGAAGAAAAACAACAAAAGAAACCTCAAAAAAAATGAAGATTCATGTGGCTTTCATTCTGGTAATAAAACTGCAGATGTGGACTCTGAGTACGTCAACAGCTAATTAGCTATATCATGGCAGTGCAAATCATGTGCTGCAAGCAATGAATGGCAAATCTCTTGCTTTATTGTGGGAGTTGTTAAAAGCATATATAGCTTGAGAAGGGAATACCGGATTTGTGTTTCTCAGTGACTCCTATTGTCATTAAGAATGCACCATTAATGGAGGCACAAAGGCAAGGAAAAGAGACTTTAAAACCTCTAGAAGAGCATGTTCCTGTAACACTAAACCTTAGGCAGATTATTTAATTGAAATCTTTACATACCACACTTCATTTTACACAGCACTTTTCATTCTGGAGGATGCAAAGTGCTTTGCACATGAGGGTTGTAGATGCAACACAAGTTCAACAAAAATCCTTGAAAATTTACAAATCTAATCCCAATAAAGCCAGCAGACAGAAGGATAAATTAAAGTGTGAAATCCAAGGTGGTGTTCAGAGGATGAATTAAGTATAAGTGAAGCAAGAAGTCCATGTAGAATCTGTGAGTCTAGTGGCTAGGAAGGAGCAACTAATTAAAAGGAGGAGATTGATGAGAATCAGGATGGTTGTCTGCCTCAGTTTTAACCACCAGAACAGCAAGCGGTTCCCTGCCTCTCTTCCCTGATAGCCACAGTGAAGTACTCCTGAAGAAGGAGATGACAGAAGAAAAGGTGCTGGTATAAACTCAACACTTATGTGCCTCACACCACCAGGTCGAGGTGATTTACCCTTTAGGCTCTTTCTGCAGGTGATCCTGCATGAAGTAGCTAAGCAGCTGACTGTGCTTGTTACAAAAGGAGCAGCCACTTTTCCAGAGGACTGGGAAGTAGTAGACATTGCATACATCTTAAAAGTTATTCTAGAAATAACCAAGGATTAATGATTTAGATGTGAGAATTTGGTTGAGCTGATCATGAAGCACAGAAGGCCATAAATTGTGGACTTGACCCACAGTGCCTCACTGGCAATGCAAAAGGCAGCAGCAGATCATGGTTTGCAGCTCTTGCTGACTGCAAAATGGTGTCCCAGCACTGGATAAAAGAGATATAATATAATGAAAAACACAGTGCAGGGCTTCAAAAGAAGTGTGGCCAGCAGATCAAGAGAGGTGATTCTGCCCCTCTAC
>VZZY01011613.1:25246-47140 GCA_013400335.1 Eurystomus gularis
GAGAAGATCTGCCCTCAAGGGTTTGTAGGAACAGGACGAGGGGGAATGGTTTTAAGCTAGAAAAGGGCAGATTTAGGTTGGACATTAGGAAAAAGTTCTTTAATATGAGGGCGGTGGATCACTGGAACAGGTTGCCCAGGGAGGTGGTGGAGGCCCCATCCCTGGAGTCATTCAAGGTCAGGCTCAATGGAGCGCTGAGCAACCTGACCTAGTTAGAGATGTCCCTGCTTATTGTAGGGGGCTTGGACTAGATGACCTTTAGAGGTTCCTTCCAACCCAATACATTATATGATTCTATGATTCCATTCCTAATGCCTCATGAAGTAAGGGTGAGGGGCTCAAGATAAATAACAGGTGAGAAATTAAAATGTGCTTCTTTGTTCGTCTTAGAAAAGACCACCCAGGGAATTTGCTGAGACTAGGACTCCGGAGAGGACTCAGCATACTCTGAGAGCAGAAACAGACAGAGCAGTCCAAAGTAGCAGCACGGCAGCACATAAAGGTATATCGAGTCTCATCCTTCAGAACTGAAGCTGATTGCTGTTCTTGAGAGACCTGTACAAATGAGACTTAACAGAGGCAAACACTGCCCATTTGGCTGTTTCAGGGATTTAATGCCATCTGCTGAAGGCATCAGGTTGTTGCCATGTGAAAGCTAGGGCTAGAGACTGACCAAGGGCAGGCAATGGTCAGATCCACTGTGATTCTGCACCTGTGCCACAAACACTCATCACAGCCATGCAATGTCACCTGGCAGCATCTGCACTCCACATCACTCAGATAATGGCAAGTTCAGGAAAGGAACCATGAGAAGGAAGGGTCTTGGATAAGCATGTGGCATGATCTGAAACACCCACACACAGGGAAGTAGAGTTCAGCATACCAGACTCAATCAGATGGAGGGCTGATAAAATTGTTGCTGTGTTTTCAAGAAATCTGGCACATAAAAAGCCAGTTCTAGGCCCATAAGTGAAACTAGACAAATATACATAGGCCCTGAGCCCAAGTGGCCTGGTATGCCCATGTCTGTGCAGCTACACTCTCTTTGTTTCACTAAGCCTGTCTTACCATCATTTCAGCCTTTCCAAGTGCCAACAACACCTCACTCATGTCAGTCCCAGAACTGTGCCTGGACAAAGCCTTGGAGATTGCAGGCTGACACAAACCATGCCAAGAAGCTTGCTGACAAAAGGTGCAGGCAACCACATGTCAGTGCCTGGGAACATGGCCTGGCCTATGTTTTTTCATGGGTGAAGATGGAGGGGCTGTGACCAGGTACAGAGTTAATCTGACAAACATAGTCAATCTTTTTTAGAAACATGCACTCCCAAAGAGCATAGATCATAGGTAATTTAATCTCAGCCTAAGGTAAGGACCTAAATTAGGATCAAGCCCTTGAAAAGCCTATTTCTCTTGCATTAAAAAATATTAGCATTAAATAATATTAGCATTGCATTAAAAAAATATGAGAGTAAACATCTATAACTTAGATACTGACTATTAAGTGACATGAATTTTACTGAGGCATCTGAATCTGACAGTATGAATCACAACCTTGTAATTTCCAGAACTGGCTCCAATGCTGATCACTATGCATTGCTTCCTCAGTTTATCCACCTGCAGTTGTAGTTAGCAACAATTACATCCTTCTGTAGCATTGAACCATACTAAAGATTAGTTAGTGCATGTGGCTAATGACAGTTTTGCAGAGAAGAGGGGTTATTAATCAAGTCTGATACTTAAACCTGGTCTCGCTATTGTGCTTTAACTATAGGAAAGCACATCAAGCAACAAAAGGTAGGGGAACTGCAGACATGCCATCAGCAACTACCAATACACATTGCTCTATGTGCCATGACAACCACGTTATGGTGGCTGTCTCTATCCCTAATATGTGCCATTGCTTTAGAGGTTTACATTGTCACCAGTATTGGATTGCCAGGCTTCAGGCTTCTGCCTCTAAGTGAAGGCATCCACTCTTTTTAAACCGACCTCCCCCACCCAAGTACTTGTTGGCTCTTCCTAATGAACCCATCCATCTTTGCTTGGTGGCAATTCAAACATGTCAGTCCTTTGAATGGGAGGAAAGGTCTTTAAAATATTTACGAGTGATTTCAAAGCACTAAGATATCTTTGCTGAGCCAATAAATACCCAGCTAATTTTACAAAAGAATGAGAGGAAAAGAAAATGTACATATGCAGTGAGTGATGTCTCTAATTTTTTGCATCTTTTTTAAAAATGGTATTTTATATTCTTATTTTAGTTCCAATTAAGAATTATTTGAAACCATTCTTGGTAAGTGGAAAAAGTGAGTAATCGTTGAGAGAAATTTATGGAATATTTTGGGATGGGGGGGCAGGAAACTATCCTGTGCCTCTTGCCACATGCGTCCTGTAAGTATGAAAAAGGTGATAACAGTTGGAAGGAGTGGCAGAGACATTCCATTTTTCAAGTCCTCTGAAAGATCAAGTTGCTTGGATTTGGGAGGGTGTTCATTATTTGCAAAATGCTGCCACTTGTCCCATAAGAATTTCCCTGCCTTGTCAGAAAACAAAGAAGAAACAGGCTGGTGCAAATGGAATAAATTTTCTGGAAGGGCTTCACTGGGGAAAGGCAGAAGAAAGACAGCTGCTGTTTTAGAGGCGATACAGGAAGAACACTTTGCACATAAAATCATTTGTAAAAGTTTTACAGCACTAACTAAAGAAGCTGGATAAACAAGATTTGGTGTTTTGTTTTGAGCATGGATCAGCTAGGCACAACTCTCCAGGAGATTCAACTTGCCCAGGAAAAGGAGAGTCCTAACTATAGTCACCAGAATATGGATATGTACTTCCATAGGTAGCTTACATTGCCAGTGAAACTTCTGTGCCAAGAATTCCCTCCTAAGAGACCTCTGATACACTACATTATTAAAAAGAGATGTTTTCCTCTGCAGAATGATGTCTTAATGTACAGAATCTTCAACAAAATGAGAAATACAAATCTAACTAACTTTTTTCATATAAGAGCAATCTGATTGCTCGGAAGAAAACATTATTTTTCTGTCTTAAAATATGTAGCACTCTGTAAACCTTACTGATATTTCTGAAGCCATAAAGAATAAAGACAATATTATATTAAATAACGTGCAGCCTAAAAATACCTTTTTATTATCAAGTACTTACAGAGAGGAGGAACCTTAACGGATATATTCTTTTATCCATTCATTACTATTATTGCTGTTGTTGTTTTTATTGCTGTTACTGCTGTATTGTTATTCTTGTGTCTATTTTAAACCACAGTCAGGACTTTGGTTTCACTGTAATTTGTATAAATGATTCATAAAATCTACATAATAGATTACTGTTACTGAAACAAGAGTTGCACGAAGGGGGAGGCTTTTTGCAGTAAATGTTTTCTCAAAGGATTATGGAAGAGGTCTCACCAATAGAGCGTGAGCAAGCCTCCTCCTCCCATGGCACACCTCTGGCTGCACAGAGGCCGTGTGGGACAGCTTGTTGGGCAACACTTTCTTCCGAAGTTTTTCAGTCATTAAAAAGGCTGTATTTATTGTATACTTGTAATAAGGTGGAAAAATAGAAATCTTCTCTGCCTGCCTGAACACACACCAAGATAACAGTGCCTGGGATTTCAGTGAGAGCAGGGTCTTCTCAAGGGCTTAACTCTTTTTGTACTGGCTATGAAATCCCCTTTCATCAAAATATGTCTTTAACATGGGCTGCTGCCACATGAACCTGAGTCCTGCTGTCCCAGTCTAGGCTGGCACTCGGTCAGCACGTGCTGTGGCTCCTGTTTGAAGGGGTGGGGTGTGAGTTCATTTGGTGTGGCAGTTAAAATGCATTGCAGTAGGGGAAAGGGAGGGATGTGCCTGTCCTTGCTGGGTGCAGTATGGAGTCAAGATGCAGCTTGGACAGCTACATGTAATGGGAAGAAGCTCCCAGGGACTGCAGTGTAGGCAGCCACTTCAATGCTAATAGTTATTCACCCAAAAGCATTGAGATAGATAGAGAACTCCTTCCATAAATCCATTTCTCTCTATGGGAGTCGGGCCAGGCCAAAGCAAAGCTAATCAAACCAAACCACTCGGGTCTGACCTTGCTGCCAAATCTTTGATGCCAGTGCACTGAGTGTATTGCATTCTCTGGTGGGTGGCTACAGAACAACCAAATTCCTTTCATTCAGGGATAGGCCAGGGCCATGGCAGTGTTACAGCCCCTCAATGTCCACAGCAAGAAAAACAAGGAGAGGAAAAAACAGCTTGGTTCCAAAACATTATGGCACTGACACCAATATTTCAAATGGGAGCATATAGTAAGGCCAGATTTATTTCATGTGTTGCTTAGCCAGGGGTCATATAAAACCCCTTACAACTAGATTGAATACAAGCCCCAAATTCCTGCTAATTCTCATGAACACTTATCTGAGACAGGTAAATAACATTTCTAGTTCCTAGGCAGAAAAGCTGTGGAAATTAATCCCTAACCATGAAGACAGAGTGAGGACAAATTAAAACTGCAGGGACTTAGCCAGCCTGCCCATCTCTTTGAAGTCCAGAATCACTGGGCTACCTACTGCCACAAATCTAAATGTCTGTAGTGTTGGTTTAGCTCCTAAGAGTGGCAAATGAATCTCCGCTCCCTGTATGTTTCTGAATGAGAATATCTGTCTCTTTTATATCCAAGCTGGTACAGAGGCCTCCATGGCACTTTCTAGAGTTACCTGCTTCACCCAGGTTTCCCTCTCCTTACATCACTGTGTGAGGCACACAGTGCATTGCAAGGATGGCAGAAAACCCTGAGACAAACTGAAAGACCTTTGCTGACTTGATAAGGCTAGAGATCAGCCTGTCCTGGAGATAAATCCCACTCGATGCTGCAGAGCTGCACACAGAGGTAGAACGTGCCCTGCCATGGCCATGCAAACCTGTGCTCACCTTACTTCAAAGCACAGGGGAGAGCATGTGGTCCTCTCCAAGCACAAACCCATACATCATCACAAAAGGAGCTGATTCTGCTTTCTTGGGTGACCAGGAACAGAAAGGAAACAAAAAATTGAGAAATTGCGAGAATTGCCCATAGGGGTTTCTTAACAGCTTGCTCCTCACATAGCTTCAACAAATCCATGCTGATGCTGGGGACACATTTGTGTTTCCTGACAAATATAAAGAAAATACTTAGAGCATAGCCCAGTGTCCAACTGGTATATTGGAAATGTCTGACAGACATCTCTGTCACATCCTTCTGGTTTCATTCTGAGGCCTTGACAATGCTGTCATTGTCAGAAATACTGCCTGTGCCCTAAAAAAAAAAAAAAAAAGAGCCCTAAAGAATGACAGTCCCTACTCCAGCCATTGTTCAAGGTGTTTTATTTTTCAGTCCCTTGGACACTACACCCAGAGTAGACACCAAAAGCTCTCTTTTCATAGCTACATCTTCATGCTCTTTTCAGGTCCTCTCTGTTCCTTTCTCCTCACCAGGCCTCTTCCAGTATCTTTCACTCTTGGATGTCCAGATAGTTTGTGGTAGGGAAGAAACACTGGGAGATTCAGTCTGATGATGAAACTCTGCTGACCTGGGAGCACTCAGCTCAACCGGTAACACAGAAAATGTTCAGGAAAATACCCACAAATCCATTGCTGTCAACCTGGGTCACGCTACAGGCATTGCATTCACTCTTCACAAAAATGATATGTTGGCTCTGATTCTTGCTGGAACCAGAAGCAAAGAAACATGATCAACAACAATAAAGCAGAGCTAATTAAACATATCAGCTGAGGGTTAATCGGAAAGACTTGTCTTCACTTGGGAGCCAGTCATCAGAAACCAGAAGTCCATGGACTTGTCTCTTACTCTCCCTTTTACTCCCATGTGAAGATAAACAAATCTGTAATATTCAGCAATAAAGTTTTGCTTTGTTTGAAACCTGGCTAGACCAGACATGGGAAATAGTTGCCACTGACACCTGAATTGCAGTGAATTCTCAGCAAAAACATGATCCAAGGAAGAGCTGACAGTGGATGGAGGGAAGGGTGAAGAATCCCAATCCTTGTATTTGCTGGCAGATGAAAAGGCAGCAGACGCCTTCATAAAACAACTTTCCCCCTCCTGGGTTGACACAGTGCTGTCGGATCCAAAGGGCACAAATGCCAACTGTGCTGCCTGACATGCTTCAGCAGGGAGAAATGTTGCAGCCTGCATTTGGCAGGGTGATTTGCTGTCAGAGAATTTCATAGCCTTGGGGTGCAATTACCAAAAGCTCTGGCGCCTGCTGCGTTCAATCTGTGTTTAGGTACAGTTGATAGGCGGGTACCTGAGGGGTACCCAGAGAGAGGCAGGAGAGTGAAAGTGTGTGGCAACCATCTGGCCTCATGCAGGGAGAGCAAAGTCAGCCCCAGGATGTGGACATGGAGCAGGCAGGGGAAGCAGTGGGTCAGGTTCGGCCCAGGTGGCTGCTAAGCCTCACCAGCTGCATGCGGGGCTGGGAGAATGGGAGAGCAGAATGGTGGCTGGCAACCTTCCAAAGGAGGGGCTTTGATTTCAAGGGCTTTGTTTCAAAGGGCTTTGATTCTCTGGTGGGAAACAGATAAGGGGACTGCAAGGTTTCTCATGGGTGCCATGCACATGAAGCAAGTCGTCAGTCCATCCAACCCATCTGCTAGCTTGGAAGGCTTGGTCTCCACTGCCCAATAATGGTATGAAGAGGCTTTGAAGCACAGCTGGAGATGTGCTTGCCGTAAACTAGGCTATCACTTGGTTGTAGCTGCAACATGAGACTTGTCAATGTGTCTCTATTTTAAGCTGATCAGACACAGCTGATCCACTAAGGTTCTATCATCTACCTTGGCCTTTTACAGGTGTAAGGACTCCCAAGAAGAAACGAAGACAATGCAGTTTACTTTACTCCAAAGCTACAATGAGACTTGGCTTTCTTCTACATTGTGCACGGGGGCCTCAGGATAAAGCTAATTCTACTTTGTCCTGTGTTCAAGTTCTCAGTTCCACTGCACACAATCCTAGCTTCATTTAAAAGGACTCGGCAAGTAACATATCTGAATACGTGTCAGATATTTTTTTAATCTGAGAGTCTGGAAAATGTATGCAAAATCAAAAAGAAAAAATCATGTAGTTCAGTTCACATGCTTATCAAGCCTCAGTAGAGCATTTTTCTCTGCAGTCTATGCAGAAAAAAAAACCACCATAGGAACAGCTGATGATCTTTTTTTTAGACTTCCTTTACTGAAAAAATCCTGCACTGATGAGTGATGTTACTAAATATAAAAATGAATTTCTACAGTGGCCACATTAACAGATTGCTAAATATTATGAGGTAAAACTGTCTGTGCAGAGCTGCAAAGAGCAGAAGATAATGAAAACTTTGGAATCAGATAGAGGTGACCAGGGGGACCATGAGTCAGTAGTGACAGTACATGGAGTCAGAGCCAGCACAATCTGGAAGAACAAAAACAAACACTGCAGTATTTTTGGAAGGGGAAGGCTGGCAAGCATAGATTTACCTGGGCAAGTTGAAATGCAGCAGATGGGAAGATCCTGAGGGGAAGAGAATCTCAAGGTGGGAAATTAAGCCTCATGGTCTTTTGCAGTCAACCAGGAAGTTGAGAAAACTCAGTTGAAACTATGATAACAGCAGTGGCTTCCCCCCACACGTGCACGCTCTGAATTTGTGCCCCCAAGTCAATACAGCAGTGTGTAGAGACCCAGAGACCAGACTCAATGTACCAGTAGCTGCATGTTGCTCAGACGACTTGCTGGGAACTGTGGTGGGCAGCCATCCCTCTCCTCCTTGGCAGTGGAAAGCTTCTTCCTACAAGGAGGTCTGCTCACCGTGATACAATGACAAAGTCAGAGTCCAAAAATGAGGGGCTCGTGGGAGAGACTTTTGCTTTTTTCCAAGACTTAGACCATCCACCCAAGTTGCCAGCAGTTAGGCAGAATGATCTTTGCACAGCTGATTAGTTGCTTGAAGGGCAAAGCTGTTGGTTTAGAGCAGTCAATTTTGTCTTACAGCTTCTGGAAGTGATAGAAGTGGGTGAATGGCTATTTATAGTATTGGCCATTATCTCAGCTGGCTTTCTCAGCAAATATAGGCTGAGATCTACCCTGAAAGACAGAGTTACAGAAATGGGAGAGCCATGAGAGTTCAGGGATGAGCAAAACATAAATGAGCAAGGAAGGTACCTGAGTCAGATATCCAAAACCAGGAATCTGGGAAGGGAAGATGAGCAGAGCAGTGTCCATGCACTCTGTTGGGAATACAAAGCATCCAAGAAGATAGTCAGATTTGCTTGGTGTGGCTTTTCCCGGAGATACGGCAATGGTAATGAAAGCAAACAATCACTAGAGTCACCAGGGTGGACTCCGGGTTCCCCTGCATCTACCTTGAATCTGTTTTCCCCTTGCTGTGAGTTGAGGGCATGGAACTCCATCAAAATTACTGTGGAGAGCAAATCAAGAAGAGGGTAGAACAAACTGACTGAGGGAAGGAAAGTTATTAACATGCAAATCAGTGTAGATAGTCAGGGGGCAAAGGGAGTCTGATTTTAATTCATTTAACAGAGTGGACATGTGAGGACCAGATCTGACAATTTTAACAGAGAGATAATGCCTATGTGAGTGTTACGTGTGTTTGTGTGCTTCAAGATGGCAATAGGGGACAGTGAAAGAATATATACCCCTGTGGACTACAACATGCTAAACTGACTTTTCTCAACACCTTTGAGTCCCCACTTCTGCACACATGTGTGCTCTCCCAGCCCATCTACCCCGCAGATTTTTTAGGAGGAAGGTTTATTGTAACTACTTCCAGTTAAGAGCACTTAAGATGCATTTATTTGCCAAGTAGTGTTGACTTCCTGATTTTTATATGAAAGAGTTTTTATTTCAAAGACAAGCCATTAAATTAGATTCCTCAGCCTCTCTTCTCAGCAGCCCAAGCAATACAACACTCCAAATCCATCATAGAGTGAGGTGGGGATATTTTTTCTGAAAACCTGTTGTTCAAATATTGGCACACAAGGCTGTTTTAACATCCCTGATTCCAAACAAAAGGAGACACAGATATGAGAAGATTAAAAGACTAAAAACAGAAGCATATTTTGATTTCCCAGAGAATACAAGAGTTGTACTTGTGGAGGATTGGCAGGACGAGATTTTGCCAAACTGGGATCAGCTGTCATAGCAGCCATATCCAGGCAGAGAACTGGTGTCATGTCAGGCATCACCTGGAAGGAAATTTCCCCATTCAGAGGAACATTGTTATAGGAGGAAAATATTGGAAGCTGTTGGCTAAGGCACCTTCATGAAACCTGGAGGATGTAGGTGAAAAAATCTCTACCAGAAGGCACTTCATGGGAAGGGCGATAGTTTGAGACAGAGACCTGGCTCATAGGCCTGGTTCTGCCTTTGGCTTGCACAGGCAGCTCTCAGCAAGAATACATGAATGTCTACTTCATTTTCCTCATCTTTCAAACGGTAAGAGTCATTCATCAGCTTTGCAAAGTCCATTGAGACCTATCAACGGAAAAATACTCTATATGCTGACATGAACACCAGGAAAGATGCTCAAGCTTCATTAATGACTTTTGGTTTTCTAGAAAATGCATACCTAGACATATATTCAGGACATTCGTATATTTCAGGACAAGAGGTAATGGCCTCAGGTTGTGCCAGGGGAGGTTTAGATTGGATAGTGGGAAGACGTTCTTTACTGAAAGAGTGGTTAGACATTGGAAAAGGCTTCGCAGGGAAGTGGTGGAGTCACCATCCCTGGAGATGTTTAAAAATTGGGTAGATGTGGTGCTTTGAGATATAGTGTAGGGGTCAAGGAGATGTTGGACAAAGGTTAGACTTGATGATCCTAGAGGTCTTTTCCAACCTAAATGATTCTATGATTCTATCATTCTATTCTATGATTCAGTGGGCTCCTTGACCTCCCTTGTGGGGTGGCTTTGGCACAGTCCCACAGTGTAGCAATGCTAAGAGCTGCTTAGCAGTGACTGCAAAGTAGGTTGTCTTGATGCGCATTGTCTGTTCTCTGATTAA
Source organism: Eurystomus gularis (assembly GCA_013400335.1). Taxonomy (NCBI): domain Eukaryota; kingdom Metazoa; phylum Chordata; class Aves; order Coraciiformes; family Coraciidae; genus Eurystomus; species Eurystomus gularis. Next base: position 35,309 of record VZZY01011613.1, read on the forward strand.
TAGCATAGGGCATTTCTAGAGCCCTGGCAAAGCTGCTTTCAGTATGGACTACCTGGGCTAAGTGAGACAGAAGGAAAGCATGAGCTAAACATCACCCTCCAGCACCTATCTGCACCAAACCCACCAGTCCCATGCCCTGGAAGGGACTCACTAGGTGGGGGATAGTACCTGCTGAGCATGCCTGGCCACCCTGGGAACAAAACCAGCCCCAAATGAGCCTGCCTCTCTAGCTCCAGCCATGCAAGATCCCACATTTGTGCACACTGCCCTGGCTATGCTTGTAGTGGTGTGTAGATCCTGATATCACTGTGGATTGTATCAGCCTGTGCTCACTTTCAATTTGCCTGCTCTGGTCCTCTTGCAATGCCAAACAAGAAATACATGTCTGAATGGTGCTTTGTCTAGGCCAGTTCATCTCACTTCTCAGAGTGCACAGGCCATTAGTCACTGTTCAGAGATGTGTCAGTATTGTTCATTTAGTGCCGTTAATTTTGCATAGCTGAGTGTATAAGATATATTCTTATGAGAAACCTGGTTGCTTCACTTTAAGTTCAGTCCTTTCACCTTGAAAAAAAACATGTTGTCATTGTGCTGTACGGTAGCATGCTAAGAATAAGTGGGTACTTTGTCATCAGCAGTAACACTGCAGAAGGCAGTCCAATTTTCTTCTTGCCTCCCTCAGGTTGCTTCTCCATTGCTAAAGCTCCTGAGTGTGTCCCTTCATCATGTTCAGCTATTTTTAGATGCCCCTACTCCACAGGCAGTTGATCCACAGATCAAACAAAGCTATGGAGTATCCCAGTGTTATGGAGATTTTCAGAGGTTTAGCTCTGAATTGAGATCAGAAGACAGTTCAGAATTCCTTGACTTTTTTTCATTAGGCATGGCTCACAAGAGGGAGCCCATGCTATGCCTGTAATCCAAAGCCTCCTTAAGAACCCTCAAGTTCTGTCAGGTCCCAGAAAAGAAACATCCTTAGACCTAAGTAATAATAATGCAATGGGGCCCATCATCCTAAAGCCAGTTCTTATATTCTGTGCAAAATCCATGAAATGCAGTAGCATGTTTAACTTGTTTGTGGCAATTTTCTCTTTCCCTTGTATTAATTTTCAATACAGCAGTGTAATAACAAGCCAAGAGATACAATGTGGGAAAGTCATTACATTATTCTTCAGCTACTTGAGGTGACATTGTTTTCCTACAAAACAAATTGCTTATCATAGGCTCCATTACTCAGGAGACAGTAAACAGTTTCCACAATGCATACCTCTTCGGCACTAAAAAGATCTCCAGGACATTTGTCAACCTCACTTGATTTTTGGGGGGAATCTTCTTTATGCAAAGAAGTCTAATTTCATGGAATATACTGAGCAACATAGATGTGTTTCTTTTTCCTTTTTACACCCATTAAGAAAACATAGGTGGCTGTAGATACTGGTGTGGATTCAGATAATCAAATTAGTAAGGAGATTGGTGAGGTGCAGAGCCAGAGGTAAGTAGGGTGGAAAAATAGTGCTAATATGGAAAATGTTACCTCCTTATTTGGAGGATGACCTCTTTTTGCTCTGTCTTGAAGACCAGCTGGTATTCAGGGCAGTTAGAGTAGCAGTCAGGGTCTAAGTCTATTGCCTTAGCAGCTTATCTGTTGGTACTGTCAGGAATGCTGTCCAAGATGTATAGAAAAGTTCTCAGCCACCTCTTTTTATTTATTACTCTCTTAAGTGCCATGGTTCAATGTTCTGCAGCCATCAGGTGCCAGGAGCTTGGCCTTTCTTTAGCCTAGCATGTAAAGGAGAAAAAGATCTCTAATTCACTGCTGTTCCTGAGATCTCTCACCATCCACAGTGCTGCAGCTGGTTAAAGCATCATCACAAGGTCAGCACAAGAGAGTATTACTTCTGCTACCTAAAACACTGGACAACTTAAAACCACGCGCCCCAGAAGCTGGGTTGTGACTTGCTGTACATCTTGAGCAATGCATTTAAGGACTGTCAGCGCCTTCACTCTGCATCGCTATGAAGGGAAATAAATGTTCAGACTGTCTGAAATGGCTCCAAGCAGCTCAGAACGTTTTATAATTGTGCTGAAGGCAGCTCTGAATGGTCCTGCTGTCTTCACAGCAATGAAAAAGGAACAGCATGCTTTGCTGCTAAGTACATTTACTTCTTGACTGTTGAAATCATCTGTCTGAACAAGGCTCAGGCAGCAATGTTTCCTAATCTTAAAGGCCAGTGAAGTACCCTGCACTGAGTGCTGCATTCATGGGAGTTTTACTGTGGTTCCCAAAGGAAAGTGCATATGAACAAGACTGCTGAGTCTTTTGTGAAAAGCATTTTCCTATTTCAAAAATACAGTCTTGAAATGTCCACCTATGGAGTGAGAGTATTTATACCAGTGAATACAATGGCTTCCACCAGGAAGTTTAATGTCTTATAGGAGTAGAATTAACGGAGGAGGGAAGAAGGGAGAAGTGTGAGGCTTAATAAACATTTAATTAGACCTCAATCTTGCTAATATTGGATAAGTTGGAGACAAAACCAGCTCCACTTCCTGGAACAGAAGATACTGAAAAACTGAGCAGCAACCATTTTGTGCTCAAGTACATGAGTCTGCTGTTGCAGCATTGGGACTTTCAATACCAATTATTTTCATTCAAGTGTGTTATCAATATTGATTAAAAACAAGTTTTCATCTTATCTTCTTTGAAGACCTTTATCATTTTTCAGCATTTTTTTATATAGTTATCTATTAGGTCTCTCTGATTGTTTGTTTGATAGCTGCAAGTTAAGCATAGCTACACTGCAGACAACAGGTCACACAAAATCAGCTCCTGAAGGTATGCTTCAGTGATCTGACGCCATTGGCTAAAATCTCTTTCTTATTCCCCTTTGAGAGACAGACTAGCCCAGAAAGCTACCCTATAATTCACATTCCTTAACGTTGCAGTACGCACAGGCATAACAACCTACAGACTGAGGAGCCATGAAACTGCTCACCAGTACGTGATGGAACCAGAGTCACTCTTCAGAGAGAGGTGAATACCACGTCTACACAATGACAACAAATGCTAATTCCTTAATATTTAATTGCAGATCTAAACATTTAATGTGCTTCCTGTTTGAAATGTCACTGCATATCTGGGCATAGCTGGCTTTATTTTCTGAATGCTGCTGTCTTGTAAAAAGTTAACTTCTTCCCTCTTAATTCAGACAGCTCTGTCACCTGCAGTGTGACTTCTTCTGGTAGTGCTGCCTTCAGGACCTAAAAAAAAAAAAAAAAAGAAAAGGTATTAGTGATGACTGCTACTATGTTAACGTTGCTGAATGGTCTACAAGAGAGGGGGATGTAGCAACAACTTTGGAAATGAAACAATTTGTTGTGGTGTACCATGGCTTGTCCCAGGAAGATGAGGCCAGTCTCTTTTCAGTGGCGCCCAGTGATAGGCCAAGGGGCGATGGGCATAAACTTGAATAGAGGAAGTTCCACCTCAACATGAGGAGAAACTTCTTTACTGTGAGGGTGACGGAGCACTGGAACAGGCTGCCCAGAAAGGTTGTGGAGTCTCCCTTGCTGAAGACTTTCAAAACCCACCTGGACACGTTTCTCTGTAATCTGTCCTAGGTGACCCTGCTTTAGCAGATGATCTCTGGAGGTCCCTTCCAGCCCCTGCTATTCTGTGATTCTGTGATCTTCTGTGATTCTGTGATCCTTTGGTAATGGATCATCCCTAAATGAGGTACTCTAATCAGTTAGTGAGAAACAACTTGAAACTTTCCAGAAGTGACAACCATGCCCTGCAGCAGCAAGTTGTAGCAAAGTGTGATGTGGAGAATGGCAGCAGATATTTCACTCACAACAGGCTTTTGAGAAGAGGCAGGGTCAGGCACTTCCTGGGCTGGCTGAACAGTGCACAGACTTGCTGAAGTCAACATGAAGGAGCAGGGTGAAACAGTCTCTGTGAAAAGTTGTTCTGATTTTAGCCAGAGAGAGAGGTAGGTGTAGTAATGCACTCAGTCTTTTTAATTCCTTTGTGCACCATGATTAAGTATTAATCCCAGAAGTGTAGAAAACAAATGATATGTTAACAGCTACTTGAAAACAAATACCTCACACTGCAATTCTTAATATAGCCACTGAGCTCCAGGCAGGAAGTATTTCATCACTTCAAATGATTGTCCTAATTATAGCTTGTGCTTTAACTGAGATTTACTTTTCTGTTTCTCTACCAAAAGATACTACACTTCAGTAAAAGAAAGTCCTTTACTAACCCTTACTCTTGGTATGAAGTGGCGTTACTTTACTTTAGGATAGGAACCAGGGGTCCTACTGATAGACTAGGAAATATTAGTCCTAGATGCTGTACAGAGAGCTCCCTGATACTTTCAGAGGTGTAACGCGGAGAAGAACATCAAATGCTTCATATGGATTGTTACTGAGCCACAGTGAGTCATAGGTGCAGAGCATCTACCACCACCCTGTAGTGGGGTCCTCAGTAAACCCCTCGGTATATGGCTACATTTCTACTTTTTGCTCTTTGTCCTTTCTATTTGGCAGTAGAAGGAGTCCCTTTGGAGCTAGCCAGCCTGGTAATAGCAGCTAAGATCTGCAGCCTTACATCATATAACAGATTTTACTTTATATCCTTTGAAACATTCATTATGTTACTTAATCCACTTTTCATTTTCTTCCTCTGGAACAGGCAAGATAAGAATGTGCAGCTGGCTTGCTTTGCAAAAATGTGCTTTATTATCCAAATCTGGCAGTTTGTTTGTCTGCAAAATCAATACACAATGTTATTCTTTTTAAGTTTCTGATCTTTGAAGACATAACTCCTAAATAAATACTAATTGCCAATATTAGATGCCACATAGCTTTTACATTTGCAGGATCTTGTTTTAGTTGATTCTTGGGTAGCAAGGAACATCTAGGTAAATAGAAGACCAAGAAACATACAGGCATTTATTTGCTTATAAAGTGTGTGTGTGTGTGTATATCCTGCAGGGGAAAAAAAAAAAAAAAAAAAAAGATGTCTGGCTTACTGGAACATAATACAAAGCCAGATATAGAATGGTTATGGCATTTTGCCCATTGAATCTGTGCCTTAGTTAAGCCAGTGGACTATTTGCCATTGGCTCCTATAGCTTTTGGATCAGGGTCATGGAGTTTGGTCCAAGTCCATTGAAATTACTGGAATACTTAACAGAAAACAAAGTATTCACATGAACTGCTTGCTTTCCCTTTAGCAGCCCGCTTTTGAAAAGCAGTCACATCTGGCAGAGGTTTAGGGAACAGGATAAAATTATTGGGCTGAGGGGCAGAGGAAATTGTAGAAAACCACCCACTCAGGAATCTTGTGTAGGAAGCTGCTGTCCATTACTTGATGAAACACTTCTTTGGTGACAAGCTAGAGCAGAAGTGCTTTACAGCATGATTCTGTCTACACGGCCCAACAACCTTTAAGTGTACTTAAATATTGATTTTGCTGGCCACTGTGAGGAGAGTCAAAGTTACGTATAGTTCCTGAAGAATGAAAAGAGGATGAAGACATTCAAGGTTACGTATAGTTCCTGAAGAATGAAAAGAGGATGAAGACATTCAAGTATGAAGAGCAGGGCTGCATGAAGTTTTCAAAAGCACCTGAAGCACATAAAGTACTTTGGCTGCTGTTGTCTTTACCCTCTAGTCCTGGAGCTGAGGCTTGATGCAGAGGTCTCACACACCACAGCTGCTGCAGGAGCATGCCCCAGGTGAGACAGCCTCTGTCCATCTGGACAAACAAGATGGAACCACTTTTTTTTTATTTGTTATGTTTTTAATGTGTTCTCTTGGGAACTCAGGTAGTGGCCTCCATGCGTGTCCTGTAAGAAAAATGTCTGGAAAGTCACCTGAGTGGTCACAGACTCATAGACTCATTGCTTGGGCTGCTAAGTCTTGCTGGAGGCAGGAGGTAACAACTGCTTTTCATGGTGACAGCAAACTTTCCTTGCATCTCCATGGATAGTGCAAGGCAGCAGCTTTCTTATGTACATAAGCAGCCTGCTTATGTACACCTGCATTTGGTTCAGTCTTCAGGTGAGAGGTGGCTTTTCGGTGCTCTAGCCTTGCTTTAACATTCCTGCCCTGGCAAGCCAAACCGATTTATAACTACTAGGGGTAACAATCATGCTTGAGGCATGTTTGGAGATGACCAAACTTCTAGTGATGCTCAATAAGGTCCACAGTGCCTGTTGAGGAGATATTTGAAGACCACAAGATATCCCTGTGTGATGGAGGATGCTTAAAGCAGAGTAACATATAGTTCATTTGCTCTTAAGCAGCCAGGAAATTAGGCCCAATGCACTGGGCCCTGGTGATGTAGATATATATATGCCATATGTTCCTTTCAGATTATCATTTTCCTTGATATGGCTTAATTTAATATGCTCAACATAATGTAGAATATCTCTAACATACTGATATTCTTAGCAGATACTTCTAGCAGTCTAAAAGGTCATAAAATTGTCCATGAAAGGAGCCAGAGTCTGTCTTTACTCAGCTAAAATATCCATATAAATTTCAGTGAATATTCTGTTTCTTGATGAGGAGCAGGAAAAATGGCCACCTACTTATATTAAACCTAATAACCATCCTTCCTGTCACTAGAACTGAACTTGAAACTTTCAGAATTTCCTCGTGTTCTCTGATCCATCATTATTTAAATAATAATAATAAAAACACTTAATACTTACTCGAAAGCATGTATTTAAAATCCTGTCTGCTTAAGGGATTACACTAAAATGTCACTTCTAAAAAAAGACATATCTAATTTCACCATTGTCTCTCCGAAAGGTTAAGTATGTAAAGTAGAATTAATGCTTATGTTGATGTACAGATTATCTGTCTTGTCACTCAGTTTGATATTTTTCACAGACTGTTTCAAACAGTAGGATGACAGACAAATTGCAGTTGTAACTGATTTCTGAACTTTCTATAAAGAAAAAGGAAACAGAGGGGTTAAACCACCTCAGGAGCTATCTAACTCTCATTTCAAAACATTTTTAAAGGCGCTTTTTTTTTTTCATAGGCATATATTTGTATTCTGAGGAAGGAGCAAACTCTAACAACATGTAGTGAAAATTTGAGTCATTTGTTAACATGTAAGTCTTGAAAAGTAGTGGCTTTTTTTACAGAAAAAGCATATGCCCTCTCAAACTCCAGACAGGGTCTTCCCATGCCTCATATCTATGCAGAAAAGCTTCTCTCTGACTTAATGTTTAAATGACAAAATTTGCATTTTCCCTCTCAGGAAATACTGTGTTAGTGCTCAAGACAAGAGTCTTGGCACTGCACACTGTGCTGCATAGGCAAAACAGTCCCCAGTTCTCTGGGGTTTGGGTGGGAGACCTTCCTACTCCAAATGTCTTCTCCTGAAGCAATCTCCAAAGACCAAACTTATGTAAATAAAGTATTGCATCAAGTTCTTCCACCTCCACTTGCCTCAGTCAAAGATATATGAAGTAAATTTCCAGTTTCCAGAGCTCAATTTTTCTGCCTGTACTTCCTATTTTTAGATTTCTTGATGACCATTTTTTTCTGTGTTCAGCCATGCAAAGCAAAAGTTAAGTACACAAAGGCAACACGACCTCAACACCTTATTTCCACTGGTAGTCCCATATGACCTCATTTCATTGACTGGGAGTGTCAGTATGCATTTATCAAAAATAAACTGAGCCTCACCCACCCGGTGGCCTTCCATGATAAAATTACTGTATTTGTGATTGAAGGAAGAGCAGTGGTTGTCATTTGCACAGATATTAGCAAGGCTTTTGACACAGGCTTCCACAGTTGTTTTGTATCCAGGTTGGGATATTATGGTCTGGATGGGTTGGCAGACAAATGGGTAAAAGCCTAGTTGGATGATGAGGCTCAGAGGGTCATGGCTCCTGGTTGGACTCTACCTGGAAGCGCTGGAGGAGTGTGCTCTCATCAAGTCTGCAGATGACACCATGTTGAGGGGACCAGTCAATATACTGAGGAGTAGGGCTACCATTCAGAAGGACTGAGACAGACTGGAGGAACAGGACAACAGGAACTTACTGAAATTCAACAAGGAAAAATGCCAAGTCCTGCACCTGTGGAGGAGGAAGCCCCTGCAGTGACATAGGCCAGGGGCTGCCTGGCCAGGAGCAGCTCTGTGGAAAGGACCTGGGGACTGGAGTGCTTGTCCTGTGCAGGGGACCAAGGGTTGGGGTTTATTCAGCCTGGTCATAAGATAGCTTGTGGAGAGGGAATGATAAGCCAATAGTAGCCACATAGTACCTGTGGGGAGGTGACAGAAGATGGGGATGAGCTCTTTTCACTGATTCTTGGTGAGAGGATGAGAGACAGTTGCCATTAGTTGAAACAAGAGATGAGTTATAAGGAAAACTGTTTCCCCATGAGCACAGTAGCACAGGCTGCACAGACATTTGTGCATCTCCATCCTTGGAGGTTTTCAAGATCAGATGAGATAAAATCCTGAGCAACCTGTAGTGGCCTCATGACTGTTCCTGCCTTGGGCAGAAGGCTGGACTAGATACCTCTTGAGGTCCCTTCCCATCTGAATTATCCTGTGGTCCTAAGATATCTTCTGAAAATCAACAGTAGTCTGCAATCATATGATTTGTTTATATATAGCTCCTGTATTAGTCAGGAGTGACAGATGAAACTTGCTCCCAGAGTATTTGTTGGAAGCAGACTGTGACCTCTGACACCTGTGTTGACAGTGAGCTCCAAAACACAGGGTGGTCTGGAACGTAGGTAGTGTCTAATCACCCAGAGAGTGAGATTTTGGAATAAATTTCCCAATGTAGTTGTCAGGGGAAAACTGCTTAAATAGTTTAAAATGCAACTTGATAAATTTATGAACAGGATTATGTGGTATGATTGCCAGCAATCATAAGGACAGAATTCAGTGACCTAGTAGTCTGTGCAAACTTACGTCTTTTGTTTTGACAAATGCAAGGCCAAGCTCCTCATCTTCAAGAATAAATAAATGGAAAATTAAACATAGCAAATATTGTAAATATTTCATTGACACTGCATACTGTAAAATTGAAAGCAATCTTTTTTCCCAGTTCAAAGTCATTAGAGTTTGTAGCTGTGAGGCTCGATAGCCATGATAACAAATGGTATCTATATTTTAGTGCAAAATGGGTATCAGAACCAAAATGCACAAATATGGACAAATCTAGTTAATACGTGTTTGGTTTATTCATATCACAGCAGTTGAAGGTTATATGATAAACAGTAACAAAGCAGATGCAGCATATATCATTGGCTTGATTATTAAAAATTGGCACTTTATTCAATCCCAATTTTAAGAAAGGCAGATTGTATACAAATTCAGAGAAAGTCAGTCATGCTATAATTGCATTGCTTCATAATAAAACCCTAATTTTCTTCACAAAGTAATTGCATAGATCCAGGTTGTCATGATAAATCAAGCCCGAACCTGAGCACAGAACAATCTAAAAAAAATAGTCAAAACATTCTCCATGATGCACAGTCCAGGATATAATCTAGAAAGGGTCAAATTTAGAATAATGGCACTTAGATTTTTATAGACAAGTCACTGAAACTTTGTATAGCAAACTGCAGTTCCAGTGGAAGGAAAGACACGTTTCCACAGAGCATACCATACAAAGGCAGCATTTTTCTATTGAGATAACCTGCCAAAGATCTTATCGGAGCCAGGGGAACCACAGCCAAAGCTGTGTTTGTATCTCCTTTGGTTTTAATAAAGCATCAATCCACAGCCCTAAAAGGCATATGCATACTTATCGAGAGTATATGGAATGCCATTGACCTCCTGCAGCAGGTCTGGGTATGGTCCTGAGTGCTTGCGAGAAGGGTCAAGCCCTGAAACTTGAAAGCAAGATGGAAGAGTTCCATGTCCCACTGCTGCTGGTGCCACTAGAAGAGTGTGCAAGAAGGCAAGCCCCCACACCATTGTTGGTGTGCTTCTCAGCAGAAGTATAGTCAAATTTGATAGGGTTGTTACGGGCTAAGCTGGGAGGAGTAAGGTACTATTTCGTTTTCAGTGCACAGCACCATAAAGTGAATAAATAGTGCTTAGTCTATAATGAAACTCAGTAAAATTCAGTTCAGCAATATAATGATTGATCACTGTAAGCTGACATTGCTATTTCCATCTATGTCCAAAAAGCTGCCCAGGGTAATGTACAAAGCAACTCCATGATTTCAGAGTTGCAACATCTACAAGTGTTGTTAACCAGCAGAACTACAACTAAGAACTTAGAAACACATGACAAAAATACCATATTGGGAAAACAAGAGAAGAAAAACAAACTTGACAGGGAATAGCATCAGTTAATATAATGATTGAAAACCCCTTATAAGTTCCCATGCTCTAAGTTCACACTGTTTTTCTTAAAGAAAACAAAAGTTGTTTTTGGGTTTTGTATGTACAGTGCCAGTGTCTTGTGCGGTACTTGATCAGTCTCGATGCTATTAAGAAAGTAAGGGCTTGTTTCAGCCACCTAAACAGCCTCCCTGGATGTATTTGAAAGCCATTTTAAGGACATGGTGTAGTAGTGGGCCTGGTAGAGATAGATAACAGTTGGACTTGATGATCTCAAAGGTCTTTTCCAACCATATTGATTCCGTGATTCTGTGATTCTAAAAATGGATATGCAGTGCTGCATGAAATGCTGAGTCCACAGCAGCCAGGACAAAATGGGGAAGGTCTCAATGAAGTTCTGCAGGACAGCTGACAGCATCAAGCAAAAATGTGGGATATGCCAGGACGCCTCCGGTGGCAATAGAAGTCTGTCCTCAGGCAATGTAACTGAACCCTAAACGTATGTGTTTTACAGAGAAAAAGGATACATCCATGGTTATTAAAGTTGGGATTATTTTTGAGGATTTTTTTCCAAGGGAGATCTAGGAAGGAAATTTTTCATCCAGTGACACAACCATGCATTGCAAGTATTGATCAAGGAAAAATTTATTTACAGAGATTTGTCAAATACAAACATAAAATAGCACATATTATATATATTTTTTACAAAAATGAATATTGAAATAATAAACATGGTACAGCACAATACGACATCAATGAGCTAAACATAACAGGAACAGAAATCTATGTCTGGAAGAAGTTTCCTGTTAGTCATACATAACCAACAGAACTCTACAGTACCGTGAGTGGAATTTCCAATGGACGGAAAAACGTCCATTTACTGCACTTCATAAAAGTAATATAGGAAAGGCTACATATGCCAAGTAATTATGTTGCATTTTTGTAATAATGCTGAAAACACAGAGGCTTAATAAAAGTTATATAGGGCTGAATAAGCAGTGGCTAAATGTTTGGGGAAGAAAAATGTGTAGAGAATATACAAAATACTGATAAAGTGGCTTATTGGTCCTTTTATTAAGTTTAATGTATAGATTAAAAAGTGTTGCAACACTGAATTTTAAACCACCAGAGAAGTAAAAAAAAAAAAGAAAAAGAATAAAGAAAAAGAAAGAAGAATCGCACCAGAAAGTTTCCTCTCTACTTATTTTGTGCCATGGTCAACATCTGTGCGTCCATGTGTGCTTTTGGGAGCACCGTGCAGAGGGGCTGCCAGGCGCTACCCCAGTCCCCCAGTACTGCCATCCCCTCACCAACCTCTCAATTAATCAGTGCACACAGAATTTCACCATTTGCCAAAGCAGAGTTTTCCTTGCTTATATTTTTGTGGAGCAGACCACGAGCGGGCTCCAGTGAGAAAACCTGTCCCTGTCCAGCCTGGCCGGGTGGCTTTGCACCACCATTCACCTCCCTGGGGCCACCCACCCCCCCCC